>VWZI01022770.1:429968-468288 GCA_013396835.1 Psilopogon haemacephalus
TTTATATTATTTCTTTTTAAAAAAAAAAAAAAAAAAAAAAAAAAGGAAAATAATCTGTCTGTTACACTCTTAAACAAAAAACTGTGGCACTTTTAAATGGTTTCAATACCTGAATGAATTTTCTCTTGAATGCACAAACCCTCTTAAACTAAACACTGCCTAAATTTCTCTTTATAATCATTTATAGATAGAGCAGCTGAAACAGAAAGCTGACAAGAGAGTAAGAAGTGTAAGTATTTGTGGTTTGGTCTGAACTTATATTTGTACTGACATCTGAAAGTAATTGCTGAGACTATATCTTTTCTTGGTTGTTTGTTTTTTTTTTTCTTTAAATCTTGGCAATTAAACTTTGTTTCCACATGATGTGCTGCAGCCTTCCCTTAATTAAACCTAGCATTTAGCTTTGCTTTTGCAATTGTTCACAAGTTTCCAGAGAGGGAGAAACATGATGATAAAGATGACTGTGTTTCATTGTTAAAGCAGTTGAGATTTTAGCTTTGACAGCTGTTGCCATTATGCTTAGGTCTAATGGTATGCTTGAATTGATTTGTTGTTTGTTTGTTGTTTTTGTATGAAACTGTCAGCAGGGCCCCAGCTGCTTACAATACTGCATTGCTGTGTTCTGTTCACATTTGCAGGTGCGGTATCGAGCAATAGAGGATTACAGTGGTGTCTGCTGTCCTGTGACTAAAGGCATTAAAACATTCTTCACAACGCCATGCACTGAAGAACCTAGAATTGCACTGAGCAAAGGAGATCTGATTTTAGCCACGAGAGGCTTAAAGTTAGTGGCCCCACACCTTTGTTTGCTTAAAAGAAATAGTGAGATGACTTCTGGCATCTAATAAGGTTTTACACTTTCTTCCCCAGACACTGGATGTATGGCGAGAAGATTCTCGACTCAGCTGCTGATGGTATGAAGCAGTTACTTTCACTTTTTCTGCTGAAAATTAGAAATGCATTTCATAGCTATCTAGAAACGTTGACAGTGTTTTATGTTAAGATCTCAAAGTGTGCCATGACTGACCTTGCTGGCATGAGCTTCTGTTCCCATGAAAACCGTGTCTGTAGTTTTCACTATTTACATCTGGTAGACTTGCCACATTAAATCAGTATGACAGATAGAAGAAGCACTCATGCAGCACCTTATTTAAAGGTGAGTTGGAAGTGGGGAAGCACGTCTTTGTGTTCAAAGTTGTCAATGATGATTTCATTTTTTGTTATTTAGTCGTCTGTCTTCAATATGCTGATATTTCCTAGCTAAATAACCCACATCTTTACAAGAGCTAGATTACTGTTTACATCTTAAAAAAAGAAAAAGACATGTTATGTCGTTTGGTTTGAGATCAGTTCCAAGGACTTTGATCTGCTTTTACCAAACTAACAACCACAGCTGTCAAAGACATTAAAGACTCGTGCTGGTCTGCAGACAGACAACATCACAGCCACCTGCACAGAAATACCTACATTACTGAATTTAGCCCTTCAGCTTAGGGCTGAGCTAAAATTTTACCTACCAGATTGTGCATTGGCTTCTCTTCCAAACAGCTTTTCACTTATTGCATGTATGAGAGGCAGCTAACAATTGCTACATGGAAAGTGTCCATGTTTTTTTCATGGGAGCTCTTCTTCATGAGCTGCAAGTGTTTCGGCAGCTCACTAAGATGAACCCTTTCAGACATCGAATCTAAATGTGTCATTGAAGTGATTGTGGTAGAAGTTTGTATTATGTCGCTTATTATGAAGATTAGCAGGAAGTATCAGTGCTATACTCTTTAAAAATCAAGTGAAATGTGCTCTGGATAAGGAACTTGGTGTCTACCAAAAGGCTGGATTAAAACTCAAAATAACATTGGCTTTTTGGTGAACTGGGCTTCAAATTAAGGTGAGGTTTGTTAGGAATGTATAGCAAAATGCCATAAATAGGCAGGAATAATAAGCTGCACAAGAACAAGATGGAAAAAAAATGATTGAGTAGCAACTCTTCTGAGGAGAAAGGAGTCAACCTTAAAATGAGTCAACCCTTCCAAAAGAAAAAAAAAAAAAGACAATAGCTTCCCAGATGTATGAAGAAGTCCTCCCATCCTACTCAGCGTTGGCAGAGACCCAGCTAGAATACTGCCACAAGTTAAAGCAGTTACTGCATCTTAAAGAGGAAGATCAGCTGTAGAAGAAAACAATGAGAACAATCAGAGACTAAAAAAATGGTACTTCTAAGGGAAGGGTGAAAGAAGAAAACTGCATAGTATGTGCAAATAGTCATCAGAGGTGTGAAAGTCTAGCAGAGAAGTTTGTTAGCTACTTCTTGCATCCCCAGTGTGTAGAAAGAAGAGTCATGAACTTAAATTATAGGCCGATGGAGTATTTGGAAAGATTTTTCTCATAATAAGGAAAGTAGACAACTAGAAGACTTAGGAGATTTCTGAAAACTTTTTAGGCAGTGGGAGATAATCCATGTGTCCTCAGGCAGTGATGTTAGGAATGGCTTAGGTGTACTGCCTTGGAGAAGAAGGTAGCCTCTTGATGTCTCTTCCAGTCCTGTGTCTTTCCTCTATTGTAGCTCATGTTCTGCTCCCAGTTAATGTAACCTTTCATTTCTTAAGGTGGAATAAGAGAACGAGGCTGGTTCCCTAGGAGGTGTGTGGAAAAATGCCAATATGACTCTGAAACGGATCAACCAGTGGATGGAGAGAAGAAAAACAGATAGCTTTCTTATTTTTTAAAATAAGAAATGGAGTTTTAACTTCAAACCACAATCCTTTACTTGAAATTTTCTGTGTATTACTTTAGACTTATGCAACAAGTATGTCAGGACAAGGTTTTCTTTTCCTTGCAGCTGAAAGGGTTGGATATGCCTGTGCCATGGTTTCCATACTTTTTTTAAACACTTAATAATTGGAGAAGCCATTCAGTGGATTGCCTTCAAGATTAACATTTTTCATCCAAAGACAATTGTTTCTTTTTTTCCTGTTTAAGCTGCTTTCTGAGGGTTTGTGTTTCAGGTTTTTTTTTCCCCTCAACTGCATCCAATCATGATGCGTGATGCTTCTCTTTTGTATTTTACTTTCACTGAAGCTGCCCCTGAATACTCTAAAATGAACATTTGATTCAGAATCAAGATAAAATTTGTTACCTGTGGCTTTTAATGATGTGAATTGTCC
Organism: Psilopogon haemacephalus; assembly: GCA_013396835.1. Classification (NCBI taxonomy): domain Eukaryota; kingdom Metazoa; phylum Chordata; class Aves; order Piciformes; family Megalaimidae; genus Psilopogon; species Psilopogon haemacephalus. Next base: position 433,130 of record VWZI01022770.1, read on the forward strand.
ACCTCAAATAAATGATACATTCATATTCATTTGTGGATTTAATTTGTCTTAAACCTACGTAGTTTGTATTCCCATGCCTATAAGCAAAGTAGTAAAGATTTCACTGTTAGATGTTGGTTTTCAAGGTTAGAGAGACTTCAGCACTTCCTGTCAGAATATTTTGTGCCTTTACTGGCAAAAAAAAATCCATCTTAATCTGTGCCCTGAGAAACATGAGTCCCAAGAGACTAAAATTCTTGATGTGTTTTAGATTGAGGCTGTACTGCCAAGAATGAAGACTTCTGTGAGCCTAATTGCTACTAAATGATTAACACTATCCCTAAAACATTTTTATTTAGCATCTGGTATGGCTTATTACTTTAAAAAGCAGTCACCTGTACAAGTTGAAGGCTTTCTAAATGTATCTTAAATGCAGCAGGTGTTTGCTCTCTCATAGTTGGTCTAGTTGCAGGTCACATATGGAGAGTTTTTGCAAATTGCTGTTCTTAACTAACACCTTGTTTCACCTCTGTCTGTATGTATTGTCTCAGGCAGATGAGCATTTATAGAAATACCTACATACAGACATGCCAGCATTACTTCTGTGTGCTCCTACTCAGCCTTTATCTGCAGCACAAAGCCAGTTTTGTTGCCTCTGGTCTGCTGTGCGTTATTGCTGGTGGTGAGCCAGAATCCTAGGCTGTTTCTGAGCCGTGGCAATGAGGAGTGCTCAGTTTCATTAGTTTGCAAGCAGGTGTTTTGCCCCTCTTGACAGCCGAGTGCTTTCTAGAAGGAGGTTTTGTTAGAGGTGCAAGATTGTCCTACTGCTGGTGTTCTTGCTAGCAGATCTGAAAGGCCATAACTTGGCAGGATGTAGCTATTTTAGAGTAAATTAAAACCTCTGATATGCATGAAATACTCTTATTCTCTGGAACCAAACAACAGATTGCAAAAATAATCTTGTCTTCCAGCTGAGCAAGCTGGCAGCTAAAGTCCTTTTGTTCCTTACTTTGAAATGGTGAAATAGCTGCTATCTTTATTAGCAGTATAATAGGAACAGATTAACAGTAGTAGTGACCACAGTTGGTCATTAGTTATTGGAAAGGGAATTTATGCAAGATGTGGTCAGTTTATAGAGGACTTGGATATCTTTTAGTATTTGAGGCGTATTTTCAACTCTATTTTAACTGTAAGCAGAATTTTGTTACACTAAGATCACTCCGTGGTGAGCTACAGCATGCCCAGGAGCTCTGCTTCAGAAGTGCACTTGCAATCTGAAGTAGAATCTGTATAGGTGTTTGTTTTTCAGTTTTACACGCTTTCATGTAGCTGTGCCTTCACTCCTACCTCTTCCCTTAGTAGCACAGGTAAGTGGTGTTTCTGTTTGCCACTACACCTTCAGTAAGCAGTGCTTGCCTACAAACACAGCCAAAACAAAAGGCATACTTCCTAAAGGCAGCTAGAGGTTCTGCAGCCAATACAAGTTGTTTTGCCTCTGCCGAAACAATTGTATTGCAGTGTGGAATTTAAAGACAAATCACCTATTAGGAACTCTGATTCTTTGTACTGGTAGTTTTCTTTTTCCTTTCTATCATTCCTTTTTTTTTTTTTTTTTTTAATTCTCTGCTTCTTGATCTTTGCTCCAGGAAGATCTTTGTTTATCAAGGAAAGGAGCAGGTATGGATCTGACAGCTGTTCTGTGTTCTGCAGTGATTAATAGGGAATTAAAGTTTTTTTGCAGTTAGTTTTGGTTTGGATTTTTTGTTTGTTTGTTTTGGGGGTTTTTGTTTGTTTTTTGGGTTTGGTGGGAGTTTTTGTGTGTGGGTTTTTTCGTGGGTTTTGGTTTTTTTTTTGGTGATGGGAGTTTTCAGGTTGAGATCCACAGAAAAGCCAAGTCTAAGGGAAGCAAAAATATTTTTTCATGTATTAATTAGCTCTGTTAAGCTATCTCGCTTTTTCCTTGAGGGACAAATTGCTCTTCTTAATATTTTGAGCTTTTCATCCTTTCCATCATCTAACAGCAAGTCTAGATTTCTAATACCATACTCGCCTAGCTCAGGCTCTAGAATAATGGAGAGTACAGGTAACAACATACTCAAGTGAAACTCTGCCCTGCTATTTGAAGGAGGAAAAAAAATATTGCCTTTAATGAAGCTCTTAAGAGTCCATATTTTCTTCTGGATCAGGAGCAGAAGAGAATATCCAGTAATTCTTAAGTTGCAAGTAGAGGCATCACCTAATAGATAGAAAATACACTGAAAGACTGTAATGGAAGTCTGAAGTGATTTGGTGAGCTGAAATCAGGGCAGTTTAATTCCTGATGCAGTACAGACAAGTTGTTTCCAATCTGCTGTGTGTGAATCATATCTTTGTTACTCATGCCATCTCATTTTTCAGCATGCATGCACATCTGTACTGCAGACCAAATGGTTGAATTCATAGTGGACAGCTTTTAGATGATAGCTGTTTAAAACCCTTGTAGAAGATTGGATGTTTGTATTGTGGGAAAAGCATCCAGAGAATTGGACTTCACTGTGCCTTTACCTCAAGTCTTTGTTCACCAACAGTGTTTTCAAGCCTGCTGTTGTGCTCAAACAATAGGCTGAAGTAACATTTGCATCATTTTATGCAAACATATTTAAAGTACTCTGGGTTTTGCATCTGATCAATATTGTAGAAGCAGTTCATATGGCACAAGAGGCACCTAAAAGATTAGTTTCTCACTAATTTATACTTGCATTGCTATGCACAAGTTATTGCTTAGTGCCATTACCCATTCAGTTCTTTGTGGCAGCTACCAGCAAACGCCACAGACATAAAACATCTAAAGCAGTGCACTTTGCCACTGTGAGAATTGCTCTTAAAAGCGAACCAGCTTTAGAGATTGAGGCATTTTCTCTTCTGAAAGAGAAAGCATCTCTATTGCATTAGCAACTGACCTGTAGCTACTACTTTCTGAGATGTGGCATGGAAAAGTAGCTGTTCTCTGCTCAGTTCATGAAGAAAAGATCTCTTTAAGGTGCTTGAAGCACTGCAATTGGTATCCGAACGCTGCTTGTTGAAGGACCTACCACGCTGCCAGGCTTCAACATGGAAGCAGATCTCAGTGGGGGAGTTTCACTTGTTGATACTACAAGCAAAGTACTTTCCGGGCATTGCCGCTGGGGGCATCCCAGGATGAAGCCTCAGCTGCATTAAATTTACTGTTCTCAACCAAACTGCTTATCAGAGCCCCAAAACAGTTTCAGTACACATTCTTCCCTTTCTTCCTTGTTTTCTACCCAAGCTCATCTAAAGCAAAGATTAAGCCATCACTAAGTTTTAAGTCACATTGCTTTGAGGAAGCACAGGAAACCGTGCAGCAGAGTTATATGGACTTTCAGAGTCTTAAAAGCATTTATGGCCTCAGTTGCCAAGTACAGCAACTGATGCAACAGTTCCCTGAAAAGGTATTCGGGTCAGTTTTTCTTGCTTGTCAAAACTGGAGATGCCTTAGAGGAAGGGCTGGATCCTTCTTGACCGACAAATCAACTGGTTGCTTTCATTTTGGGATATCTGACCAAGGGATTTAAATAGAGAAAGGAACAAAGAGTAGCTGTAAGAATCTGGTGCAGAGAAAAAATTGGCATGGGAAAGCTAAATGTATTTTCCCTCCTGTTACATCCTTGCTACCACTGTCTTTCCTTTTAGCCTGATGCAGCAGACTGACAACTGCAGGTTCAGAAGAACTGGGTTAGAGCTATCAGCACAGATGGCATACTCTTATAGAAAATGTTTCTAAAGATAAAAAAACAGTACTTGTCTTGCCTAAATAGTTCTCTAAAGCAGCAGCTTTAACCCTAGAAAATTGTGTTTGAAGCCTTATTTCATGTGATAGGTTCAAGCAGAATAATTTCTGTTGCTGACTGGCACATACTGCCTTACTACAAGAAAAGTTGAGTGGAGAGTAAGACGAGTGTCACTTGATTTGGCACTAACTTAGTTGTCTCATGGCCTGAGCTATGGCTGAGCAGTGACAGCATAGGTTAGGATTAGGGTTAGAGCTAGTAGTTACGATTATGAGTTAAGATTAAGAGCTTATAGCTAGGAGGTTAGGTAAGGGTTAGTGTTTCAATTGATAGGGTTAGAGTCATTACAGTTAGGGGGTAAGGCCATTAGGGCTGGGGTCAGGCTTAAGAGTTAAGACTTAGAGTCAAGGATCAGCTTTCTGCAGCAGTAGTGTTCTAACTGCAGATACCTCTGAGCTGAAGTTGTGCCAGGGGAGCTATAGGTTGGATATTAGGAGGAAGTTCTTCAGAGAGAGTGATTGGCATTGGAAGGGGCTGTGGTGGAATCACCAGCCCTGGGGGTGTTCAAGAAAAGACTGGATGAAGCACTTACTTCCATTGGATAGGGCTGGGTGATAGGTTGGACTGGATGATCTTGGGGGTCTCTTCCAACCTGCCCTATTCTATTCTCTGAGGCAGCAGTAAACCTTGCTGCTGCCTGTCTGGTTGCAGCTGAGAAAGAAGTAATTCACACAGCTTTTGGGTTGATTGTGCAGTTACAGTTTATTGCATCCTCAATCCTTCGGAACGACAGCTGAAATTTTCCACTTACCAAGTTCAATTTGTATGTGTAGCACTTCATAACTGCCAATGTGTTTGAGAACACGTGCAAAAACTGTTCCAGCCCCTCCCATAATAGACACATTTACAAAGTATATCAGTTCATGCCAGACTGGCATTTTTTGATGAAAACCAACTTCTGCTGTGTGGTGTAGGACTAGGCACAGAAACTCCACTTCTGTAGCTGCTGAACATGAAGTTCCAATTCATAAGCTGCAACTCACAGCTGGAGCTAAACAGGTCACAGCACCCTGAGTGGAAAGTGAAGTGTTGTATTCCTGCACTTGGTTTTTGAACAGATCTCCCCGCACACACACACCCTGCTACAAAACATGTAACTGCATGAAAGAGTTCAGTTTGATTGCAGATCAATCCACAGAAGGTCAAAATGGAGTTCAGAAGGAAGCAGGAAAACAAGATTTGCCTTTGACAGTCAGAAGTGCATGCAGCTGCATTTTAAAGGCTGAGGCTCTTGAGTGTTTTTGCACTTCAGTCAAAGGAAGATGAAAGTTGTGGCTTTGCCTAGACAGCTGATGCTTAGTCCTGCAAAATATGAACACTGCCAGTTGTCAGTTATGCTATAGCCACCTTCATCTGAAAGTCATTTTTCCCAGGACACCAGAAAATGTATTAAAGCTCTCCTTTCTCCCCTCCAGTCATGCCTGTGTTCTCCATAGGTCATGTAGTGTCACAGATTCATTTGGATACTCAGGCAGTTTAATGTAAACTGGTCACTTATTCCTGCATATTTGAATAAAGGGCCTCAATCTCCTTCTGGAAGAATTTAGCAAGGTCTGCTCGCTTTGCCTTCAGCGTTGGTGTCAAAAGTCCATTTTCTACAGAGAACATCTCTGTGTGAATGTACAGGTCTTTAACCTGTGAAGAGAAAAAGAATTTAGCCCATGGCACTCACATAATTACTCAGAGGACAAACAACAGTTCTCCCAGGCTTCCCTGAGCTTAGTGCAAGAACTCAGATTGTCTCAGTAGCTCCAGTAACTACACTGTTCTCTGCTGCAAGACAAATGCCTTTTGTCTGACATGGCATGACCCCATCTCATGACAATTGCTACTCTTGTCTTGTACAGCCACTTGTCTCTTGCTCAAGAGACACACAGGTAGGCAATGTTTGACGGCCTACTTCAATCAGGTGTCCAGAGCAACTGTCTTAGGTCCCATCCTGGTACAGGCAGTACCAGGAATTAAGACTTCCCAGACATTGTAACAGCAATGGCAGGTCCTTGTGATAAGCAGGATTTGGAAGTACTTACTTGTTCAAAGGTTTTAAGACCAGCCTCTTTTCCTAGTCTGACCATATCTTCTAAAATAGCTTTCTTCACTGCCTAGAAGAAACAGCAGGAGCAGAGTGAGCAGAACTGCCATTCCAGAACTGCAACTCAAAACCATTACCCAGTTCAGGTAAGACTGAGCTGGGCAAGAATACATGCACAGACTTCAACATTCAAGATTTCTCATGTTAAGACCCCCACAAGGTCACCTCTATCTTCTCATTTGACAAGCAGCAGTGATTGCCCTTGAAACATCAAAAGACACCTATACTTAGTTGCATTTGTTGCTCTAAGGATGCTTGCCTGACTCATCCAGCATTAAACTAAGTTTACTTTACAAAAAGAGGTAGAAGAAAAGCAATGCAAGACTAGACTTCAGAATTAAATTCTGTCTAAAACGATAAAACCACTCACTGGATTTTTGCAGATATCTTCATAGGAGCCTTTTACCCCCACTTTTGCTGCAAATTCTGGAAGCGCTTCAGGATCAGGAACCACTATACCTATTAGACAAGACTGAAAACAAGTAGAAGTGGTCATGTTGAGTCCAAAACATCTGAAATTACCTCAGTTGTCAGCAGGAACTTGCTTGTGAACAGTGTCTGTAACAAGCAACATCTACATCCTCATTCATTTCCAAAGTCACTTGAGTTCTGACAGTACTAATACAGGCCTTTTTTGTGTGTGTGCTGAACACTCCAGCCATTACTTTTTGTTGGTTTACAGATTGAAGACTAGGCTTTGCTAGCACAAGTGCCAAAGGAGTGAAGAAACGCCCTTCCTAAGAATGGCTGAGAGCTGGAGTTGTTCAGCCTGAAGAAGAGAAGGCTCCAGGGAGACCTTCCAGCAGCCCTTCCAGTACTTAAAGGGACTCTGCAGGAACTGAAGAAACAGCCTTCCTAAGAACAGCTGAGAGCGCTGGGGTTGCTCAGCCTGGAGAAGAGAAGGCTCTAAGGAGACCTTCCAGCAGCCCTTTCTTACTTAAAGGGGCTCTGCAAGAACACTTTGTTGGGTTTCCTTATGATGAAGGTGCTGAAACAGTGGGACGTTGCCCAAAGAGGTGGCAGATACCCCATCCCTGGAAACATTCGAGGCCAGGCTGGGCAGGGCTCCTGGAAACCTGATCTAGTTCAAGATGTCCCTACTCATTACCCAAAGTTTGGATTAGATGGCCTTTAAAAGGGCCCTCCCAACCCAAACTGTTCTGCAATTCTGTTCTGTTCTGTACAGAGTGGACCTGATATATTAAAAGCCCATACAAGTATGTGGTTAGGCTCTTTAACCCAGCCTGCAACTTAATACCAGGATCTCCTTTCCTTTGGTGTCAGTTGGGAAGGCTAAATCTGAAAAGGTATTCCTATAAACATGGCATTCTCAGGAACAGATACTGTTCCAAGACTCTTTTCTATGCATACATTTGTGATCTACCAGAACTCCTCCTGTGAGGAATCTTGCAGGATACTCACTCTCAGCATCACTTACCCTCAGGCTTTCCCCATGCACAAAGACCTGGCTTACAGGAGCACTTCTGACATAGACATTTTCTATCTTCTCAGGAGCAATGTATTCTCCTTGTGCAAGCTTAAAGATATTCTTCTTCCTATCAATGATCTTCAGTGTTCCATTCTAGAAGTTTAAGGGTGGAAGCCATTAGTTTCAAGTCTCTCTCTTGCTTCTAGAAGAAGGTAACAGGTTCAGTTTTATTTTATGAAAGCCACATACTAATCTGGAACTGATCTTAACTCCCCATAGAGAAAAGAGGCACTTTTCTCATTTTCCCAGTTAGTTCAGAAAATGATTAGATATCTCATTTTCCTTCTCTGACAGAAACCAAGACTTCTTGTTGTTCTTTACTATAGGAGTGACACAGTCTTAGCTGCTGGCCTAGCAGGTGTCAAAATTTGAGACCTGTAATCTAATTGATCTTTGGAGTTTTGCCTGGAGTTACTTGGTGAATGGTAGAAGTACTGCGTAAGGCTTTTATCCTAGAATTCACTTCTCCAGTTTTTCAGATTACTGTAAACCACCCAGGAATTCATATCCAAGGGGTGGTTTGTACTAAGCAATTACTCACTGGCAACCATTTCCCTATGTCTCCAGTGTGAAGCCAGCCGTCTTTATCAATTGCTTCTGCTGTCTTCTCAGGGTCTTTCAGATAACCCTTGAACACATTTGGTCCTTTAATGCAGACCTACAGCAAGCATAGAACAGTTGTTAGCCACCGAGTCTTACATTGCACTCTTCCCTAATGCTCGAGAGATTGTACCTACCTCGCCTTCATTGTTAGAAGAGAAGTAGCTCATTTCTGCCACATCATCTAGTTTTATGATATTACAGGCTAAGGGGGATCCAACATGGCCTTAGAGAGAAAAACAAAACAAAACAAAAAACCAACAATACACCACACATACAAAAGTTATGTTTTAGGGATTCTGCTAGCAGTTGACCCTATTTTGTGTAAAGAGAGACAGACTACATCTTCAAGTGATTACACTTGATAGGAGAACTCCCACATAGGAAAGACATCAGAGATAGCAGATACGTAACAGCAATTTGTCCCCTGCTTTAGCAAGAACCAGTATTGATTAAAGGGGTCTGACACCAAGTGTCCAAGGAAGTTATTGTACTGCCATTTCAGACACTTCATGCAGGATCCCAATGCTAAGAGCCATTTATTGCTGTACATGACTGGCATGATTCACTACCACACTTGCATCCACAGAATTCCCTTATAGACCTCATATTCATTTGCATTTCATCCTCATTGTGCTCTGCTCTTATTGTGTTCTCAAAGATGACGACTTCAGCCTGAATTTAGAATACTCAATGATAAAAAAGCATCCTTGCTGAGATTAAAGCTAAATCTTCAAGGTCAGGAGTTCCTTCAGGAAAACAGTCAAGTGTTAATGTGTGATATTTTACTCATAATTCTAAGTAAAACAAATTATGTGGGAGCTAAAGCTAGTTTCTTTATGCCATTTGGGAAGTCCTTGTTCGGTGTGCTCAGCTCTGTACAAACACTACTTTCCTGTGCAGTGAGGCAGGGTCTAAGCTAGCCTATGTTACTGCACACAAGAGATTCTCACCTACCTGAGTTAAGAATTTTGGCAACTTTAAGCATGCAGCTGACCGCTGCTACTAACGATCACTTCAAGGTTGAGTACTCAGATTTAACTTTCACTGAATTAAAAGCAGCAGAGCACCTAAGCTCAACTATGTGTTGCCAGCTGGGGAAGAGTTTCCAGGTCTCAGCTACCATACCTGCTGTCCAGTCTCCAGGCATTGAGAAAGTACATCCAGCTGAGCATTCAGTCTGGCCATAAGCTTCAAAGATCTATATGAGAAAGGATGAATATGCTTTGAACATCAAGGCCTTGGTATTAAAGAGCTCGACTATGCCTGTACTCAAATCATCTTAAGAAGGAAGCCAAGGCTATCTTAGTCTTAAGACCTTTTGGTCTCAATGATGCAACCAGATATTCTTCAAGTTTACCTATCCAAACTTTGCTTTAGTCACCTCATTCTCTTTACTCTGTTTTAAAATGTACTACATTGGGAGCTCACTGACTGTCAAGAAAAGTCACAGGTTCAGAGGCAGCTGCCTGACTGAGTGCTGTTTCAAAAGGTTTTCAGGGCAGGTTTAGGCTGCACATTAGGAAGAAGTTATTCACAGCGAGAGTGATTGGCCATTGGAATGGGCTGCCTGGGGAGGTGGTGGAGTCACCATCCCTGGAGGTGCTTAAAAGGAGCCTGGATGAGACACTTAGTCCCGCGGTTTAGTTAATGAGAAGGTGTTAGGTGATAGGTTGGACTCAATGATTTTGAAGGTCTTTTCCAACCCGGTAAATTTTGTAATTCTGTAATATTCCTATTTCTGCTGCTCAATTATTTTCCCCCAAGCCTACAGGGAAGTTTTATGGTAAATTACTTTGAAGCCAGCCCTGCAAAATTTTCTTCTGGTTATGGTTAACTCAAATCAAGTGGCCTGCAAAATCTGAAGGCTGACAGCAATCTTCCTAGGAACAAGCTGAGCTGAACTGCAGCTGTGTCATTTGTTGAGTGTAACGAAAACAGGTATTAGTTTAAGAAAACAAAGAAAAAACACTCACATCTTACCTGACAGCCTAATGTTGCTCTAAGAAATGTCAGGACAGAGGGAGATATAGGGGCTGCTCCTGTTACCATTATACGCACTTTTCCACCCATTGTTTCCTGCAAGTGCAACAGAAGTCATCAGTTTCTCCACTACTACATTGCCCAGCTTATTTACACTTGGAGTAACTTACCTGAACTTTTTTGAAGACTAGCAGGTCCCAGATGCTGTCATTTCGAATTATGCCCTGTTTTATTTCAGCTGTCTTCATCCTTATAGCCAAGTTCAACAGGCAGCGTTTCACTGGGGTGTTCGCACCACTTCCTATCTGCAAGGAAAGTTACAGTGACTCTTTGGGCTTAACTCACATCTGTGCCTCCACTTTGTGCTTTGTCAGGAGGCACCAAATCTTCTTTTGATGTTCTAGGCTCTGTCTGCCCAGGGAGGTGGTGGAGTCGCCATTCCTGGAGGTGTTCAAGAAAGGACTGGATGGAGCACTAAGTGCCATGGTCTAGTTGATTGGATAGGGCTGGGTGACAGGTGGGACTGGGTGATCTTGGAGGTTTCTTCCAACCTGGCTGACCCTATCCTATCCTATCCTATCCTATCCTATCCTATCCTATCCTATCCTATCCTATCCTATCCTATCCTATCCTATCCTATCCTATCCTATCCTATCCTATCCTATCCTATACTATCCTATCCTATCCTATCCTATCCTATCCTATCCTTTACTATGGCCACTGTTTAGGAGACCAACCAAAGGGCAATGCTAATTTGCATCACTGCTGACATACTTCAGCCATAGCTGAGGGATAGGGATCCTTCTAGCTTTCCACTAGTTTCATTTTCATTCCACATTTTTCATTTCTGAACAGCAACAGACTCAGCCTTGTCATGACTGCATAACACTGTTCTTATACTCCAGGTCCCAGGACTTTTTACATCACAAAGGGTTTTAAGGAATTCTTCCTGATGAGGAGTAAATTAGTGAGCGGTGATGTTATGATTCATTCAATATTAAACTTCTGTGCTTGCATAGAACACAGCTAATTTAGGTAAAATTGCTCACATACCTTGTCGTATACTCTGTTGAGCAGTCTTGGTACAACTGGAAACAGTGTTGGCTTCAAGGTTTTCATGTCATCTGTTAGCAACTTGATGTCTCCTTGGAAGAAGCCTACTTTAGCTCCACAGCTGTACGCCACGGTCTGAAAAGTGACCAGATTACATTTAGTCAAGGATAACTCCTAGTCTCATTATTTGTCTGTTGAAAGCAGCATGATTCCCAGTGTCAGGAAAGATCTTATGTGAATAACTTTTGAGGAAGAAGCAATGGATACTCAGATGCATAGACCTGTACATACCTGTACAACTCTCTCAAACATGTGAGCCAAGGGAAGATAGGATATGGTGACATCGGAGCTTGTAATCTCAACTGTGTTCTAGAAAGGAGAGAAATAGAATTGTATCTTAGCACTCCTTTTCCTGAGTTCCTTTTAAGCAGAAAGTGAATTTGAAGTCATTTAAAGTGCCCATTTCAGGCTCATCCATCACCTCCTGAAAAGCTGCACCTGTAACTGAGCCATGCTGGATCAAGATTAAATTAGCATGACTTGAGATAGGGTAGTTCAGTATTCTTGTCATTTGGGACTGATCATAGGTTTAGGTTGGAAGGGACCTCAAAGATCAGCCAGTTCCAACCCCCCACCATAGGCAGAGACACCTCCCACTAGAACAGGTTGCTCAAGGACTCATCCAACCTGGCCTTCAACACCTTCAGGGAGGGAGCACACGCAACCTCCCTGAGCTCCCTGTGCCAGTGTGTCACCACCTCACTGTAAAGAACTTCTTCCTAACATCCAGTTTCTCCTCTGCAAGTTTAAATCCATTCCCCCTCGTCCTGTCATTCCAAGACCTTGTGAATAGTCCCTCCTCAGCCTTCCTGTAGGCCCCTTTCAGATACTGGAAAGCTACTAAAAGGTCTCCTCAAAGACTTCATAATTCTAGAATAATTTCTCTCCACAAGTCTCTGCTCAATGTTAAACCAAATTTCTTGCAATACTCTTCTCATTGACATGCAGGTACTTAGGAAAGCAGGAGTTTGCTGGGAGTAAATGGTTTGCAGAAGATGCCCACATTATAGCTAATTTTGTGACATCATCAATAGTAGTAGCTTACCTCTGTGACTCTAAGGAAGGCAGCAGCATTTGAAACAACATTTTCATGTGTCAGCATGGCTCCTTTAGGGTTACCTTTGGGGAGACATCAAGCAAAATCAGATGTGGCCCTGACTGCTGCTTCTGCCAGTTTCTGGATGTTGTTTGGCTCAGTTTGTACTATCTTGGTATTGTGCTCAGTTCTAGCATGCATTATCCTAAGAGATCACAGATATGTCTCATCCTGAGCTTTTTCACCTATCAGTGTTATACAAATGAAATGTCTACTGAAACAGCAGACTTAATTAGGAGTAGCACAGAGAATGCTGAAACAAGATGTTTCTCTAGCCCATGTGCATAAGAGCACAGGCAGTTAAACAACCAATCTCTTTAATACCAAGACTATTTTTCATAGGGTAAGATAACAAGAATTTGACTATTCATCCTCCCAGCCCTAAGCAGCTTTGTCTTAGTGTACTCAGCTTGTAGTGACAAATGTCCCAAGTAAAATGGCAATAGTGTCTTGACACTGTTCTAATTTGCTGCATTGCTTCTGCGGTGTTAGCATTTCCTTTTTTTCTTTCTTCCTTTTTTTAGTGCTTGAAAGCTACTTTTTTTCCAGCACAGGGAGACTGTTTTAGTGTGGAAATATCACTACATATTCTTTTACCTGTGGTTCCACTGGTAAAGCACACAACACTAAGATCTTCAGGCTTAGGAGGCTAGAGGGGAAAGAAAAAAGCCACATAAGGTCACAAAGAAGAATTATGTTGCGTATTAGTATTTACATAAACTTCCTAAAGTGGGATGAACTATGAATTCCAATTGGAAACAGAAAGTCAAGATAAAAAAAGAAAAATCCTGCCAGCCTCCTCTACTAGCAGCCATGGCAAGAGATGTTCTCAGAGGCTAGTTCTGCAAGTTTATAATTGTTTCACAAAAAATACTTACAACTGGTTCTCTGCTGTTGTTTCTTCCCAGCTCCTGTATTAGAAATAAAATACATGTTAAAAGACATGCAATAGCAGTAGAGAAATAGGTAATTGCATTACAAATGCAACACTTCTTTTTATATTGCCTTTTGATGCTCTCTCCCATTCAGAGAGAGATGCTGGTCCTCCTGAATTTCATACACACAGACCTTGGAAAAGCTGACTCCTGTGGTTATGGAAAGTAAGAGTCTGAGTGTGTGGAAAGCGATCAGCACTACCTAAGGAATTTGGAATTTTCATCCTGTTTGATGTAGGCTACATCTCTTTTACTTTATGCACCATATCTGGAAGATTAAGCCAAGTACTGGATTGTCCAAAGTTATGGAAAATAAGAATCTAAGTGTGTAGAAAGTGATCAGCACCACCTAAGGAATCTGGAATTGTCATCTTATTTGATGTAGGCCACATCTCTTTTACTTTATGCACCATATTTGGAAGATTAAGACTAGTACTGTATTGTCAAAAGTTATGGAAAGTAAGAGTCTGAGTGTGTGGGAAGCAATCAGCACTACCTAAAGAATTGGGAATTTCATCTTGTTTGATGTAGGCTACATCTCTTTTACTTTATGCACCATATCTGGAAGATTAAGCCAAGTACTGGATTGTCCAAAGTTATGGAAAATAAGAATCTAAGTGTGTGGAAAGTGATCAGCACTACCTATGGAATTGGGAATTGTCATGTTATTTGATACAGTCCACATCACTTTTACTTTAGGCACCATATTTGGAAGATTAAGACTAGTACTGGATTGCCAAAAGTTATGGAAAGTAAGAGTCTGAGTGTGTGGAAAGCAATCAGCACTACCTAAAGAATTGGGAATTGTCATCTTGTTTGATGTAGGCCACATCTCTTTTACTTTATGCACCATTATCTGGATGATTAAGCCTAGTACTGGACTGTCAAAACATCCAGTAATTTGCACTCAGACTTTCAGTTAGACTCAGCTGTCAGCTTTGAAGCCTGATAAATCCTGTTAGAACTACACAATGAATTAAGCTAAGGAAGTCTTCAGTTTAATTCATACTAGCTGTCCACAGCACATGGACTCAACTTTAGTCAACGGTTTGAACTCTGCAACTCCATTTGGCTAAAGATATCAAGTATCAAAATGACTGCTCAACAAGATCTCAGGTAGAGGTATGACAACTGGATAATGCTTACATTAAAGTGTCATTGTTGCCAGAGGAGGTCCAGAGGTCTAACTGGCAAGGTATTCCTCTGCAAAATCAAGCAGAAGCTTTAGTCACCTACCTCAACCTCCTGCAGTGCTAGAATTTCAACTCCCACTTTAGTTCCTCTGTCCTTGAGCTCTTTATCAAAAAGATCCATGAGAATTATAATCTTCAGACATGGGGTCTTTTCTTGCTCACAGTTCTCAAGCAAGATCTTTGCCTTCTCGGGCTTGTCACAGATCACTATGCTTATGTCAGCTACGAAAAGAAATTACATTTCAGAAGTCTGTTGAGAAGACATGAGGCTAGTGAGTGACAGCTCACTAGCACATACATTCAGAATGTAGCATTGGTTTGTTCTAAAGCCATTTGCAGTTGTTCATATAGATTCAGTGGCTGTCTTAGAGCACTAAGAATCATAGAATCAGTCAGGGGTGGGAGGGACCACAAGGGTCAGCTAGTTCCAGGCCCCCTGCCATGGGCAGGGACACCCTACCCTAGATCAGGCTGGCCACAGCCTCATCCAGCCTGGCCTTAAACACCTCCAGGGATGTGGCCCCAACCACCCCCCTGGGCAACTCATTCCAGGGTCTCATCACTCTCCTGCTGAAGAACTTCCTCCTCACATTCAGTCTGAATCTGCCCACCTCCAGCTTAGGCTCCTGAGAGCCTAAAAAGTCCCTCCACAGCTTTTCTGTAGGCCCCCTTCAGATACTGGAAGGCCACAAGAAGGTCACCTGGGAGCCTCCTCTTCTTCAGACTCAACAGCCCCAACTCTTTCCCTCTGTCCTCACAGCAGAGGTGCTGCAGCCCTCTGAGCATCCTCATGGCCCTTCTCTGGACATGCTCCAGCATGTCCACATCCCTCTTGTAATAGGTGCTCCAAAACTGGATGCAGTACTCCAGGTGGAGTCTCACCAGGGCAGAGTAGATGGTTTCTCCTACCATGGCCAAATGATTCTACAGCCAGACTCTCAAGTTTGGACAAAGTGAGGGCAAATGCTGATGAACTGAAGACAAATACCTTCAGTCTAAATGAAGTCTGGCAATTAAACTTTTACTATTGCTACAAAAGCTCATAACTGTCCTCAATCATTGCTTAGGTTCAGTCATTTTCCTTAGATCTAAAGAAATTTAGACGTGTTTGAAAGAGGTAGCTACAACTGAGTTAATTCCTCAGCATCCCACCACATGCAAGAAAGTTCTATGCAATTATAAAAGCATTTCCCATTAAGTCAGTGCAGGAATTGGATTTGCCTGAACAAGCTGTTTTCCCATTATCCCAGAAAGTCCCAGCTGTGTAGTTTCAAGGTAACCTGCTTGCGAGGTTGACCAGCAGAACTGTTAAAGTGATCTTACTTGACAAACCCTCTCTATGGGTTGGATGATTATGACAGCAGTGGGCATTTTAAACCCCCCCCCCCATACTTCCCCGAAGACTGGGAGAAGTTTGAAGCCATTCATATTTTCCCAAAAGCCTCTTCCATGATGGCAGACTAGTTATTGCTCCTGTAGAGCAACAGGCCCTAACCACATAGATTAAAGAGATTTAGGCTTAGGTCTCTTTATTAGGCATGGGCTTGGACAAGACAATCTCCAGATGTCCCTTCCGACTCCTACCATTCTGTACAATCTTTACTTCTCCCTTCCTTCACTCTTCACAGCCTACAACTTTATATCAGAGACACACATCTAGTCTTAAATTGCAATGCTTGTATGCATTGTCTGATTGTTTGGCAGTGTGGGAGTTCAAGATGGTGAAATCTCTGATAGCAAGTAGCTGACCACTCTGATTTCAGGATGTTCCACAGGATCTGACAAGTCTTCAGTGGACTTGCCTTCAAGACGCTGGCTTCATCTAGATATTGAACCCTGTTCTCTGCAAAAGATCTTAATTTACAGAAACTCTGTATTATAAAGACCAATAAGGTTAAAGCTACTCTGACTTCTGCATCAAAGTGCTGCGAACTTTAAACAAAACAAAGCTTCAGTCTACTCAAAACAAAACAAAGCATTATGAAATAAGTCAATATTTACCTTGGTTAACAATATATACAATGGCCTCTGGCCCCAGAGTGTCATAGAGTGGAACAGCAACCATTGAGTAAGTGTAGCAGGCATACTCTGAAATGATCCACTGAAGAGAGAAAACAGTGCATCTGACAAGACAGGATTACCTATAGGTTTCTTAGAATCTGACTAGCCCATGTACACATTAGTAGTGGGGGTTGTGTAAGGAGCATGTCCTTGAGATTGTTAGAGTAGTGAGGGATCAAGATTGTTGCACCAAATGAAAGGCATGGGCATGTGCACAGTCAGCAATGTGTGATCTGGGACAGGAAAAGCCAGCAGTGATTGTTTCTTGTGTGGCTTTAAGCTGTTCAAATACAGACCCTCCTCTCTCCCCAAGGTGCAAGAGTACGCCATTCGTTGCTTACCTCTGGCCTATTCTGAGCAAAAATGCCAATAAACTGTTTTGATGATGGTTTGCATCCTTTTTGCAGAAGCCCTGATCCCAGGTATTGAGCTCTGTCCAAAACCTGCAAAATAGTTTTCCCTCAGTTGAGTGCCACAAGACAGTATTCCAGAGTATCATAGAATTGACAGAGTTGGAAGGGACCTCAAGGATCATCTAGTGCCAACCCTCCTGCCACCTCACACTAGATCAGGTTGCCCAGAGCCACATCCAGCCTGGCCTTAAAAGCTTCCAGGGATGAGGCTTCCATCACCTTTTTGGGCAACCTGCTCCAGTGCCTCTCCACCCTCATGGTGAAGAACTTCTTCCTAACATCTTATCTAAATCTACCCTCCTCTAGCTTGGATCAATTCCCAATATTCCTCTCACTACCTGATAGCCTCAAAAGTCCCTCACCAGCTTTCTTGTAGGCCCCTTTCAGATACTGGAAGGCCACAATAAGGTCTCCTCAGAGCCTTCTCTTTTCCAGGCTGAACAACCCCAACTCTCTCAGCCTGTCATCACAGGAGGAGTGCTCCAGCCCTCTGATCATCCATCACATACAATACTCACCTGTTTATATGTCAGCCACTGATAAGGTTGCTTGGGTTTTCTGTAGCCTAAACAGTTGCCATTTCCTAATGGAAGAGTTCAGAAAAGCCATTGTAAAGCTCAGCACTGAAGTTTCACAGAGCTTCGATGCAATGCTTTGGGGAAATATTTTTAGTCAGGCATCCAGCTAACTGCATGGACCACAGAATTGCAGTGTCTATAGTTAAGCACTCTGCCCAAACCAAGACTGGCAAAAGCTGTTGACTTAATCCTTGAAAGCAATGCTTCACCAGTTTAGTAACATCTTCCCATTTCACAACTCATGTGAGCTCACAATGCCTTGCAAACTGTCACATATTTCCATACGTGGGACCCCCAAAGTTGCATGCAGACAAATCCATACCTTTTGTAAGCAGGCAGCAATTTTACACTGCAGTGCAACGCACACAAGACAAAGCAGAGCTGTTTCCCTCCAACTCTCTGTTGCTTATACCCACTAATTCTTCACTGCTTTATCACCTTTAGCTTCTGATGGTTTTTTTGGTTTTGGGTTTGTTTTTTTTTTCCTGCCCAGTCTGCCATTTAAGACTATTTCTAAATCAGTGGAGGGGAAATAAATAAATATGGTCACTTGTCACTTAGCCCCACAGAAGGCTAGGAAAGCTTTTGCTAGGCAAGAGGTAAGGTGAAAGAGCTTGGAGTAATTTAATTTACTTGTGACAGGCAAGTACTGAGTAGCAGATGCAAAGCTTACCAGAAACATGCAGTCCTCTTTGGAAAACTTCATACAAGGTTTTAGCATCTTCAAAATAGTAGGAAAGCAGGTTGTTATCTGTTAAGAGTGCACTTCTTCTGGCTCCTCCCTAGGAAGAGAGCATAGTTATGAAAGAGAGAACAAATGCAACATCATATGTTCCTCAACCATTTTCCCAGCAATCTCATTTAAAGCAGTTCTGGAGCACTGTATTGTTAGGGAAATCTCATTTTCCCTCCAAAGGAGTTTTCTTGGTGGCCTAAATTAATAGTGAATTACAGGTTATTGCAGAGACCTCGACTAAAATTGAGTGCTACCACTTGCCTAATTACATGAAGTGCAGCACCAGCCTCAACACTGATGCAAAGCATTGAAACACTGAAGGAATTCAGTGACATCCAAGGCCATCTGGTAAAAAGTCCAGTCCAAAAGTCTAATCTTGTTGCCAAGAGCTTCTATTTGTTGCTCTTCATGTCTTAAGACTTCCCTTCTCCTAACCACACAGTTCAGTTGTACACCTGTGGGAGAAGGCTACGTCTATCATAAGAGTTTCCATTGATACCCAGCATCAGAATAGATCAGTATTTCAGATTAAGCACAAATGTAATCCATGCCCAGAAGCAGAATAAGCATTACCTCAATTCCTACTGACTGCTCATTCAAGTCAACGGGAGACAAAACAGGTTTTGGCCTGCTTATCACCCACAGGAAGACGCCAGCTCCAAATGCTATAAGACTAATCAGTGCTGGTGTTGGGAGCGGTGAGAACAAGACTTGAAGTATCCAGATCATTGTGCTGGATCAGTGGAGCCAGAGCTGAACCTGAAACAAACACGAGGTTTAGTAGACGTGAGTTAGAAACACTACCTGTAAGCCCTGGTACACTGAGTGGTTTGTTAGGCAATACCATAAATCATTTCAGCAGTTTGACCCTAAAGAGTCGTGGTACAATAAGGAAGCATGCTTATGCAATGCTTTAAGACTCTTAAGAGATCTCAAGTCACCTGCCCCCATTAATCTTAAGCCATGCTGCATCCACCTCCACAAAAATCTGAAGCTTGATGAAGCCAGACAAGAGACAGATGTCTATTCTTTCTGTTCAAGAATTATAATCTGCCTAGGAAAACCATCAAGACATAACGGCCCAAATTAAGTATAAGCAAAAGATGCCAACAGTTCACTAAGTAGTGGAAGTAAGAAAACTTAGTATTACAGCCATCCAGTTGGAGGGGGTGTTGCTCAGACAGCAGGGACATCACTAAATTACATGTTTGGTACAACTCCATGTATCATAGAATCATAGAAGGGTTTAGGTTGGAAGGGACCTCAAAGATCATCCAGTTCCAACCCCCCGCCATAGGCAGGGACACCTCCCACTAGATCAGGTCACTCAGGGCCTCATCCAGCCTGTCCTTGAACACCTCCAGGACAGTCTGCAGGACAAGCAGTATCTTCACCATCAGCTGCTCTTACTGGAAAACAGCGTTTATAGAATCATAGAATCAGCCAGGTTGGAAGAGACCTCCAAGGTCATCCAGTCCAACCTAGCACCCAGCCTTATTCAATCAACTAGAACATGGCACTAAGTGCCCCATCCAATCCTTTCTTGAACACCTCCAGGGATGGTGACTCCACCACTTCCCTGGACAGACCATTCCAATGCCAATCACTCTCTCTGTCAAGAACTTCCTCCTAACATCCAGCCTATACCCCCCCCAGCACAACCTGAGGCTGTGTTCCCTCGTTCTGTCACTGGTTGCCTGGGAGAAGAGATCAACTTCCACCTGGCTACAACCTCCCTTTAAGTAGTTGTAGACAGCAATGAGGTCACCCCTGAGCCTTCCCTTCTCCTGGCTAAACAACCCCAGCTCCCTCAGCCTCTCCTCACAGGGCTGTGCTCCAGGCCCCTCACCAGCTTCACTGACATTCTATGGACACATTCCAGTACCTCAACATCTCTCTTGAATTGAGGGGACCAGAACTGGACACAGTACTCAGGGTGTGGCCTGACCAGTACCGAGTACAGGGGAAGGATAACCTTCCTTGTGCTGCTGGCCACACTGTTCCTGATCCAGGCCAGGATGCCATTGGCTCTCCTGGCTACCTGGCCACACTGCTGGCTCATGTTCAACTACTATCTACCAGCACCTCCAGGTCCCTCTCTGCCTGGCTGCTCTCCAGCCACTCTGTCCCCAGCCTGTAGTGCTGTCTGGGGTTGTTGTGGCCCAAGTGTAGAACCCTACACTTAGCCTTGTTCAGTCTCATCTCATTGGCCTCTGCCCACCCATCCAGCCTCTCCAGGTCCCTCTGCAGGGCCCTCCTACCCTCCCACAGATCGACACCTGCTCCAATCTTGGTGTCATCTGCAAACTTACTCAATCCCCTCACCCAGGGGATGGGTCCAGCACTGATCCCTGGGGCACACCACTAGTGACTGGTCGCCAACTGGTTGTGGCTCCACTCACCACCACTCTCAGAGCCCAGCCCTCCAGCCAGTTCTTGACCCATTTCAGAGTGGACAAGTATTTCAGACAGCGAAATCATATTTAGCCTGAGACATGGCACAAGTCAGAACTGTGAAAGTCAGTTTCCACTAGAAAGTGGTGACTTGGAAGGCAATGTCTGCTGCGGAAGTCTAGCTGGGAAATACAGAAGCATCCTTCAGAGTCCCTTCAACAGCACGGAAGCAAAACCTGAGAATGCAGGAATTCTTATAAAAGATATCTACCTCAGCCTCCTCCCTTAGAAACAAATACTCAAAAATGTGTGGTAAGTCAAAAATTGAATGACCAAGACAAATCTAGTTCAAGTGACTGCTTTTCATCTTAACTCAGCTCTCACCAATGTATCTTTGGTAGTATCTAAATAGCTAAGCAGGACATGACACATCACACTTGGCAAAGCCACTAGCCACAGCCTTTGAAATTCCTTCATACAGAATCAAGTGAAGCCAGTCAGAACACAGTGTGCCAGCTAGCAACAAACTAAATCCCTGTACAAGAATACCAGGTGCTCTACAACAATGGGCTCTGGTTTGCCTTTAAGTACAGTTTCAAGACAGTCGAAGGTATTTTCCAAACAGTTAGCAAACTCCACCAGGTCTCCAAGTAAGAATTCAGGTCTCTGGTCCCAGACTGACCATAATCAGATTGCCTGTGTCTGGTTTCCAGATTTGTAGCTTTCTGTTTCCAGTGGCTGTAATAATGAGCAATGCTAAAACGTTCTCTGGCGAGAGAAGGCACACCTTGCCTTGCCCGCTCAGCATCAAGGTAAAAAAGGGTACCTCAGAAAAGGTCTTCAAGTCCAGGCTGCCAAAAGCATATCACCTGAAAAGTACCTACTCCCTAGACCTCTTTTCTACTCTAAGCCTTAGTCACCATGTGCCATTCAAACTCCTGACCTTCAGTTCACCTATTCAGAGTCAAACAGAACTGTCCTACAGCAAGGCAAGCAGGAACTGCCCTTGGCACTCCGCACTGAGAGTTCTAGTATTAAGCATATCAAACACAGGAGGGACAAAGCTGTTCTTTCTGCAGCACGGGATGTCACCCATTTCAGAATCCTTCCTTTGGCCTTTTACCAACTGAGCCTGGAGAAAAAAATCATAGAATGATTTAGGATGGAAGTGACCTCTAAGATCATCCAGTTCCAACCCCCCCTGTGCCATAGGCAGGGACACCTCCCACTAGAACAGGTCACTCATGGCCTCATCCAACCTGGCCTTCAACACCTCCAGGGAGGGAGTAGCCACAACCTCCTTGGGTAACCCATTCCCGTGTCTCACCACCCTTACTGGAAAGAACTTCCTTCTAACATCCAGGTTAAATCTCCCCTCCGCCAATTTGAACCCATTCCCCTTCGTTCTGCCATTACCAGACCTTGTGAATAGTCCCTCCCCAGCTCTCCTGTAGGCCCCCTTCAGATACTGGAAAGCTGCTATAAGGTCTTCTTGAAGCCTTCTCCTCTCCAGACTGAAAAGCCCCAACTCTCTCAGCCTGTCCTCATAGCAGAGGTGCTGCAGCCCTCTGAGCATCTTTGTGGCCCTCCTCTGGACTCTCTCCAACAGTTCCATGTCCTTCCTGTGCTGGGGGCTCCAGAACTGCACACAGTGCTCCAGGTGGGGTCTGACGAGAGCAGAGTAGAGGGGGAGAATCCCCTCCCTTGCCCTGCTGGCCACACTGCTCTTGCTGCAGCCCAGGACACAGTTGCTGTCTGGGCCCCATTTGCACACTGTCAGCTCATGTGGAGCTTTTTGTCAATCCCCTAAAACCAGGTCTGCTGATCAAGTTTACAGGCAGGGCAAAGCCACTTAACAGTTCGGGCTCTGGCACTGTGTTTGGGAAGTGAAGATTATTAATAAGTGAAGCTGTCAGCCAGCTGCTCTTCATGATTTCTACATTTGGCCTCGTAAACCAGTGGGGCAATTAATAAACAGCTTTCTGTAGGTGATTAAACAGTGTCTGGTTTATGGTGCAACTCAGCCACTGACTCTGGTAATATAAACAATTCACTTTTATAACAGGAGCACTGAGGCAGCTTGGTAGAGGCATCTCCATTCTGTAATGGGAAAACTACATGGACACACAAACATAATTGCTCTAACTCAGAGCCTGCTATTAGATTCTTCACAGGGAGGGTGAGAGAGCACTGGAGCAGGCTGCCCAGAGAGGTTGTGGAGTCTCCTTCTCTGGAGACTTTCAAAACCCACCCAGATGTTTTCCTGTGCAAACTACCCTAGGGTGTTGGACTCGCTCTCTGAAGGTCCTTTCCAACCTTAACCTCTAAGCTTCTGTGATTCTGTGATCCAAGTGACAGAGCAATTCTCTGCAGCATTCATAGGTTGGAAGCTTGGCTTGTCAGAAGTTGATGCTTTCCTGGACAGTAACTTGACAAATCAGCAGTAAGAGAAAAGAACTATGCACATGCCTCTACAGCTGTACCTGTTTTAATGGCTGAAATGTGCTCTTATGCTCTTTTTAGTGGCAATTTCCTAGAAATCTGGAAGGGCCTCCTTGCTCTTAAAGTATAATGTCCAACCATGTCCTGAGCTGCATTAAGAGAAGCATTACCAGCAGGGCAAGGGAGGGGATTCTCCCCCTTTACTCTGCTCTCGTCAGACCCCACCTGGAGTACTGTGTGCAGTTCTGGAGCCCCCAGCACAAGAAGGACATGGAACTGTTGGAGAGAGTCCAGAGGAGGGCCACAAAGATGATCAGAGGGCTGGAGCACCTCTGCTATGAGGAGAGGCTGAGAGAGTTGGGGCTTTTCAGCCTGGAGAAGAGAAGGCTTCAAGGAGACCTTATAGCAGCCTACCAGTATCTGACAGGGGCCTACAGGAGGGCTGGGGAGGGACTNATGCTAGAAATAATAAGCAGCACAGGAGATCATGTCTGTAGCACCAAGGCCACTACAACTTAGTAACACTGCTTCACATTAAGACTGCCTCATCAGACAGATCAATGCAGCTGTCACAAGTATTTGCTGTTTGCTACATGAACCTCTTTGAAAGAAAACAGAGGACAATTGTCTGACCTTTGTGTGGTAAGGATTAGAGAACCCACTAAGTCCAAATCATAGAATCATAGAATCTTAGAATGGTTTAGGTCGGAAGAGACCTCGAAGATCATCCAGTTACAACTCCTCCTGTGCCATAGGCAGGGACACCTCCCACTAGATCAGGTTGCTAAAGGCCTCATCCAATCTGGCCTTGAACACCTCCAGGGAGGGAGCAGCCACAACCTCCCTGGGCAACCTGTTCCAGTGTCTCACCACCCTCACTGTGAAGAACTTCCTCCTAACATCCAGGTTAAATCTTCCCTCTGCCAGTTTGGACCCATTCCCCCTCGTCCTGTCATTACAAGACTTTGTGAACAGTCCCTCCCCAGTCCTCCTGTAGGTCCCCTTCAGATACTGGAAAGCTACTAGAAGGTCTCCTGGAAGCCTTCTCTTCTCCAGGCTGCAGAGCCCCAACTCTCTCAGCCTGTCCTCACAGCAGAGCTGCTCCAGCCCTCTGATCATCTTTGTGGCCCTCCTCTGGATTCTCTCCAACGGTTCCATGTCCTTCTTGTGTTGGGGGCTCCAGAACTGCACACAGTACTCCAGGTGGGGTCTGATGAGAGCAGAGTAAAGGGGGAGAATCCCCTCCCTTGCCCTGCTGGCCACACTGCTCTTGCTGCAGCCCAGCACACAGTTGCTGTCTGGGCTGCACATGCACACTGTTGGCTCATGTTGAGGTTTTCATCTCCCCAGACCCCCAGGTCCTTTTCCTCAGGGCTGCTCTCAGCCATTCCCCACCCAGCCTGGATTTGTGCTTGGAATTGCATTGACTGCTGCTTCATGCAGCAGTAGATAAATCACTGAAAATCTTTCCATCACAGTATTGTCTCCTCACTGACTCGCAGGCAAGGCAGTTCTTGCCAAGACATCTAGGAAAACTGTACATCAGGCCACAGAGGATAATGATGTCTGATGCAGAGAACACCCAGTCAAGTTGAGAAAAGCCTGAAAACCACTAATGCAGCAAAGCTTTTGCCTTTAGATTCTGAAACAGTTGCATAAAGAGAATGTAGGCAGTAATCTAATCCCAGTGCAGTTTAACCAGCACCCCTGTAGCTAGTCAAGGATGATTTTCAGTTAAATCAAACAAGTTTTTTTTTTAATTTAAAGAAAGACCTGCTAACAAGTTCATCTCTAGAACCTGAAAAACTTAACTTGCTTCTTGGTGATGTGCTGTTTTCTCAAAGTACCTCTCTTCAGTAGCCTGAAGACATGAAACAATGCACCTGAGAGTCAAAACCTAACATCCCTTAACACTACAGAAGCTCCTGTTGTGTCAAAAGAAAACCACAGACACCCAAATTTTGTTTGCAATACCCAGAAAAATTATTTTTTGTAGCTGAAATACTATTTTCAATTCCTCTGCTTTGTCAACAGAATAGTGATAGTGGTTTTGCTTCTCCTTCCCAGCATAGGGTGTGTTATTCAAGCCGTGGAAAGAGGCCATTAGCAAATTTGTCTCAGTTCCCAGCATTAGCACAGCTTCTACTGCAACTATTTGTCAAATCCCAAGTCATTGCTAGCTAATTATCTCTGGTATCCTCCAACAGCCACTTAAGTGGCTCAGAGCAGAAGAGCCAGCAGAGGGGATAGCAGTCTGTGCTTGACAATTTTCTGCCCATGAGAAGATAAAAGCCCTACCTTAGATCTGTCCCATGGAGCAGCTACAACCAGATCTTAACCCATATCCAAATGTCCTATACACACAGAATACCTGATCTACATCAGCTGAGTGAAAACTCAACTCAGCATGAGACAAAGCCACAACGTTTTTGACAGGTAGCAGCTCCCACTGTAGGGCAGGTCTGAGTACCAGCTGCTTTTTCACACATGTAAGAGACAAGGATGGAATGCCTGAAGCCCCTGAGCTTTGAAGGGCTCGGCTCCCTCTGACCAAAAAAAGCAAAACGCACAGAATCACAGAACCTTAGAGGTTGGAAGTGCCCTCCAGAGATCATTGAGTCCAACTGCCCTGCCAAGGTAGTCCACATGGGACCACATCCGGGTGGATTTTGAAAGTCTTCAGAGAAGGAGACTCTACAACCTCTCTGGGCAGCCTGTTCCAGGGCTCTGTCACCCTCACTGAAAAAAAATGTTTTTCCTCATGTTGAGGTGAAACCTTCTATGTTTCAATTTGTGGCCATTTCTCCTTGTCTTACTGATGCTGACCACCAGAAAGAGATTGGCCTCATCCACCTGACACCCATGCCTCAGATATTTGTATACATTGATCAGATCTCTTTTCAGTCTTCTCCAGACTAAACAGCGCCAGGACTCTCAGTCTCTCTCCATAGGGGAGATGCTCAGGTCCTCTTGTCATCCTCATGGCTCTCCACTGGTCTCTCTCCAGCAGGTCCCTGTTTCTCTGGAAGTGGGGAGCCCAAAACTGGACACAGTATTCCAGGAGTAGTCTCAATAGGGCAGAGTAGAAAGGGAGAAAACCCTCTCTAGACCTCTCTAGACACACTTTTCTTGATGCACCCCAGGATGCCATTGGCTGTCTTGGCTACAGGGCACTTTGCTGTCAGGGTGTCACAAGCGACCTGTTAGGCCTCTTGTGCAATAAGATGCTGGACATTTAAAGTGTGCTTATGTTGTCTGCCCTGACCAATGGTCACGGATAAGATACACTAAGCTCCAGAGTGCAAAGGCTTAGTTTTTATCAGGAGAGATTACAGTGATACCATTTACAACCTGGAGTTCAGGAGTACATGTTCTTATTTCTACTGTACCCCTTTCTTCCCTCAACCTCTAGAGAAATTAATTCACTGGCTAGGAGTGAAACAGTTATTCTGTATTTTCTCCAAGTTCAGGTATTTTCTCCACCATAAAGTGACTGAGCTTTGTGCCACCAAGCACCCATGTGTGGAGAAAGAAATCAGTGCCAACTCCATCACAGAGTTCTTTGCAGACAGCAACCCAAACTCGGACACTCTGACAAATTTCAGAAGCAATGGTCATGCAAAACCTGCCAAGAGTTATATTCTTTGTCTCAAGTCCACCCGAGAAACAGTTTGCATATGCTTTTGAGGTGATCATGAGAACTTACTGATCTGCCTCAGTAAGGTAACATCGACTCTTTCCAAGCAGGAAGAGTACAACCAGCGACAGTGGGACCACTAATTAAATAACCACCAGCAGCTCGCTCTTCACAGCTGCTTACACAGTGCAGCTCTTGCCTGGTGTCCTGCAGATGGGAGCCACTATGCCAGTTCTTACTCTGCAGAAACATTATATCCCATCTTCCTCCAGCAGCAGTGAGAAGTCTTGTGTTCCACAGGGTTTAGGAACAGCTAACTTTTAGCATCCAGAGAGAAGCTGAAGTGCAAAAGCTCAGCTGCTGAATAGCGCCATGTAAAAACCACAAAGCACAATCCACAGTAACCTGCATTAAGCCCCAAATGCTCTTTAGTTAGGCTTTGCTTTCAGATTGCCTCTTATGAGAGTCAAGCAGTTCAAGTACCCTTTGATCTTGGCTGAGAAGCACTCTGCTAGAAGGCAGGAAAGAAAGAGGCCTTAGTGACTTACTCTCAGGAAGTGTAGTGCCCTGTGGTTTTGCCCTGCACTTTACAGGCTATTTTTGGGCCCTGCTCATGAAGGCTGCTGAACTTGAGCTTCCAGTACACCAGAAACAGAAAAGCCTTTTTTAAATGATGAATTTTACTATGTCTGATATCACTGCCCTCCACTGAGAGGGCAACGACACCATGACACTACTTAGGATTACAAGTCCTGGATCAAAATGCTAAGCTTGACTATGTATCATAGAATCTTAGAATGGTTTAGGTCAGAAGAGACCTCAAAGATCATCCAGTTCCAACCCCCTGCCATAGGCAGGGACACCTCCCACTAGAACAGGAGACCTCATCCAGCCTGGCCTTGAACACCTCCAGGGAGGGAGCAGCCACAACCTCCCCGGGCAACCTGTGCCAGTGTCTCGCCACCCTCACTGTGAAGAAATTTCTCTGAACATCCAGTTAAAATCTCCCCTTTGCCAGTTTAAACCCATTACCCTTTGTCATTACAAGACCTTGTCAATAGTCCCTCCCCAGCCTTCCTGTAGGCCCCCTTCAGATACTGGAAAGCTATTACAAGGTCTCCTCAAAGGTCTCCATATATATAAAGTTTTCTCCTTGAAAACTACCTCCTCTGAATGACAGAACGTGTTCAAACAGCCCTTTAAAGCTCTGAAATATTTACAAACTAGTCAGTATTACAGATGCTCTTAATCCTGTTAGATAATACAGGACCACATTCTTGCAGAAGAGGCATTCACCAACATTTTACTAATAGGAAATTATCACTAGACACACATCCAGCATGATTGAAGGAGCTACAACTAAGGTTTATCCTGAAATTTCAGATATAGAATGACAGAATCAGTCAGGGTTGGGTGGGACCACAAGGATCATCAAGTTCCAACCCCTCTGCCATGCCCAGGGACACCCTACCCTAGATCAGGCTGCCCACAGCCTCATCCAGCCTGGCTGCAAACACCTTCAGGGATGTGGCCCCAACCACCCCCCTGGGACAACCCATTCCAGGCTCTCACCACTCTCATACTGAAGAACTTCCTCCTCACATCCAATCTGAATCTCCCCACCTCCAGCTTTACTCCATTCCCCCTAGTCCTGTCACTACCTGATAGCCTAAAAAATCTCTCCCCAGCTTTTCTCCAGGAAGCTAGTGTATCATCATTAAGCCCCCTACAGAGCTACACAGGAAAAAGGGTAGTATGAAAAATTTTTATATATATATATATTTATGTATGTCTTTTATCACTATCTATTATTATATCTCATTTTGAGGAGCAAAGAGCAAACATATCTGAACTTAACTCAGCCTAAGGTTAATACCTAACTGATGGCACACTACCAGAGATCTCCTAAGCAGACTCCTGAAAAACTCATTATCTTGAGCCTTGCAGCTGTATCCCTGCACTTGCACATAGATTATAGCAGCATTGCCTATGTCAGTAAAGCAAGCAAGACCATTAACAAGAAAACAAATAAAAAGCAGAACTTCATTACACGTACAAGGAAAAAAAAAAAAATCTTAGAGCAAATGTAGAAATGAGAACCAAATAAAAGAATTCAAAATTCCTACCATTTTGAAGATGGGATGGGGAACCCTCCCTCCCCCCCCCTTTTATTTTTCTCAAGTAGAAGGGAGGCTTACAGGCAGAGTAGCAAGCATAGCATGTAAAAAGTAACTCTCATGCTAAAAAACTGCAACTACTTCCCTCTTCCTGGTTTAAACAAATCAGCAACCAGAAAAGCATGCTGGGAGGGGAGCTTCTAAGGGGGTGGAACTGAAGTGGTTAGGAAGAGGGGGGGGAAAAATATAAATAAATAAATTAAAAAAAAAAAAAGTGCCTTGGAGGAAGTTGTTGAATCTTTCTGCTTGCTGGTGAAAAGTGCTTGAAGCTTGCACTTTTCCGAGGAGCCAGGTGAAATGCAGATCAAAGTATTTTGCAATCCTAATTGCCATTTCTTGTTTGCAATCTGTTTGCTGTGCTTTTCGCTGTGTGTGAGCTGTACCCACGAACGTTAGGAATTTTCCCTCTTAGAGATGTGTGTGCATTAAGCTGAGCAGAGCTTTGCAGCTTGTCACACCGACAAAATGCTTTGCCTGCAGTGTTTGTAGCCTGCTTGCTATGGGCTAGGTCCTTGTTTCTGCTGCTGGTTTTAGTGTATTGGTTTTGATGGGGATTGGTAGGGTCTGTTTGCTATGTTGGTTTTGGGTTTTTTGGTTTTTTTTTGCTTTTATTATCATTTTCGTTTTGTTTTTGTTGTCTGGTTTTGGTTTGGTCTTGCGTTTTTGTTCTTTTAGCTGTGATACAGATTTTTATGCATGCACAAGGTAACAGGAAGCATTGTTTCAAACCTCACTTTTATTTCCTGCTGTGACGGGGATTTTCTTTACAGCTTTACTGTTGCTATTTCTTTGGTTAAAGTTTTATAGATGCTGCAGTTTCTCTTTTTTCTTTCCTCTAATACCTAGATAATTAAAAATTTTTTGCAGCAGGTTTGAAGGGATGGGCAGGCAGTAGCTTCACCCAGCGATTTTCCTTAGTGCCTTGGACCTCAGATCTTGGAATTGTTTTCCCATGTAACATTTTGCCCATCTGAAAGTTTCCCTCTGCGTCCTGATTTCAGTGTAATCTGTTTATCTAGACTAACTGTAGCTGTGATGGAATAACATAGCAGGTACACGCGTCCAGCAGACAACCTATCCTGGACCTTGTCTGCCAAAACAAGATAGCTCTTAATAATTGCAATTATGTTTCAATTACTGCTGTAAAGTTTATGCTGTTCCAGTGAAGCTCATTTACACTGTAATTGTGTTATTACTTAACAACACAGATATACCTGTAGGGAAACTGAGGCTGTGTTCACTGATTGTGCTGTAAGCATCTCATGAAGATTAAAAAAATCATTTGTTTGCATGAAACTCCTCTTCCTTTGGTTTTGCCTACCCAAGCCTATTCCTGTGGCTGTGAGCTTCAGCTTTAATAGTGCCAGTTCAGGTGCCACTTACAGAGAAGGGAAAGAAGGCCAGGCTCCCAGCTAGCCAGCTCCATTATCACCTTCTTTGAATGCCTCTCAGAGGACTTTCTCTTTTCAGATATTTAGCCTTAGGCTGTTATTTTTCCAGGAAGAAGAGGGGAAGGAAAAAAAAAAAAAAAATTGCCCTATCTTTGATGAGCTGTTGAGTAGCAATGCTGTGTGTCTCAGATGTAGGTGTGAAAGAACATGCCCAGAGCACTGTCCTTACTGGCCTGCCGGAAGCCCAGCATGTGATGTGGAGGTCCCTGGATGGGTCAGATCACTCTCTGTTGCTTGGATCTCTGTATCGCCTCAGTGGATCTCACAACTCCAACACAAATTGCCTTGAAAAGCCTTGATGAGGATAGCTTCTCCTTAATGATAGGTTCTGCTTAACAATGATAAATTAGAGCACAGCTGATGCTCCTTCCCCCATACACGCAAGATGCGGCATGCACATTTTGAGACTTCCATTTTTTGATGCTGCCTCAAATGATCCCAATAAACTCCAGACTTTTCAGGCACAGATTCCTTTGTTGCTAGTAATTCTCTGCAAGGAAATCGAGTAGTCACAAATTACTCAACGTTTGAGTCTTTTTGTACAAATGCACAAAATGTACATCTGCACCTTTCATACCCTTTAGGGGATTAAGAGGGGCAACAGGTAGAGCATGATTCTATGATTCTATGTGTATAGAGAGTTCAGGCTGTTCCCTTTCTGTTGTCACTGTCACAAAAGGGATGGGTAAGATGAGCTTTAATGACAAGCCTAAGATCATGGCACAACATGCTCTTTTCCTATGCAGAGATGTCTAAATAGGCCATCTACCTTTCACAAATAGCAGAGGATATAAATAAATGAAGAGGAAGCATTAGCTCAGTGTACAGTTTTCTCTCTTGTCACTTCAAGATTTGGAATCTAAATTTTGTGAGTCCGTGGGAAGTGTGGGCTTACTTTATTTGAAGAATTTTTCAACTCCAGTTTGTTTTCTTAATGCCACGAAAATAACAATTCTTTATTGCTCTGCTACACTTTCCAAGGGCAACTTTCTGGCTTTCATAAAGCACAGTAATTGCACAGGGACATAAATAATCTTCTTGGAGCACAAGTGAGTTCCTCAGAGAAAATAGTATGGACAGGACGATGGCTTTAGGAGCAGCCTAAACCAGGTTTAGAACCAGCCTCTAAACCAGGTTTAGAGCAGCAAGACTTTTGCCAGTTCTCTCATGTCTTGATTTCTGGTTAATTGTTTTCTCTGACATCCTCTCCATTGTTACAGCCACAGCTCTGTGTACAAGAGAGAGCTTGGAGAAGGCTCCACCTCTATCATTATACCAAGCACTTGTACCGAGGCAATGGCAGCAGTCTGGTGTGCCGTACTTTAAGATCTGTACTTTTAAAGCATTAGGAAAGGCACTGTAGCCAGTTTCTGGATTCTTAGTTAGGGTTTGAGGTCCTGTTGTAGTGAACGTCACCAATAAGCTTTGTGTGTATAAATGATTTAGCACGCAACAAGTTTCTACTCACAAGGTTTCAAAACCTGCTGCTGACGTTGCAGATCCAAATGATTCTTCTATTTCTGGAACTCGGTTTTAAACGTGAGTCTGAATGGGAGCCTGGCACTGGTGCTCTGTATCTTTAAATAAATATAACTAAGGGACTGATAAGAAAATGGCTTCTGCCTGGAAGGTATTTGGCTTTCGAGATCTAGCCAGTCTATAACAACAGGATGGTTTCTTTTGCACAGGCTGTGATTTCCACACTTGTGGAACAAGGCTGCGTATGCCTCCCTTGAGCCCAGACCTGCTTTTTTTCATTCCATGCAGCCAGTTACACATCTGCTGCCTTTAACAGCCCAGAGTGTGAGGAAGAGGGTGCACTGGATCCCGGCACTGCAGCAAAGGAAGGCTGTTGGTCCCACTTGTAGTGCCTCTCTGCAGGAGCAGGAAGCTGAGCGCTTGGGAAAGAGGCTCTGATCAGGAGACATTTGCTTACCTTCCTTCAGCACTGCGGGAGGGTGGAGGGGCCGGCACAGCTTCCTTCCTTTGCTGCTTTACAACTCCAAGTGGGTGTTCAAGGGTTGGCGCTTCCTCGGCTCCAGTGGCAGGACTAAGCCCCGAATCATCAGTGTGTGGCTTTAATAAACAGGCAGCACTGCACCCAGGTAACCTTTGAACCTGCATTGCAATAGGTTCAAAGGTTAAAAAAAAAAAAAAAAAAAATTATTCCTGATCAAATATAAAGAGCAATTTTGTCTGGTTAGAAATGTTAAACATACAGCTCTTGCGCAAGAGCTTTTAGGAGAGGGCAGCGCAGGGTGAAAGCCAACCCCAGCCCTGCCAAAGCTGCGTGCTTGGGGCTTTAATAAAGGCTCTCGTTTACTCTCAATGTGCATGGGGTGCTGAGTAACTCTGGTGCCACTGAGAAAAGGTGCCTCTTAGGTTGCACTTTGAGCAAGCAAACACATGCTGATGTTTTTTTTTTTTCTCCTACTCCTTAACCATGTCTGGCTGCTGAGGCATGGGTTTCCCTTGCAGCTGAAGTGGTCTGTGAAGCAGCATGCTCCTTTGTGGCAGAGGCAATCAGTGCAGCTGGACTATGTGGGAGGCTGGTTATCTTACCAGGGTGCACCTCTCTGGGAGGTGTGTAAGGGCTATTGTGCATGCTGGACTGTCAGGTAGGATGTCTGCTTCCTCAGAGATTTCTTGTTTGAAGTGATGGATTTATTTTTGCCTTCATCTGCCTAATGAGAGTAACAGATCTGCGGTGCTTAATGCTGCTGGAGAAAGGCTCGGCTGTGAGGTGAGATATGCAGGCTGGGTGAGCAGGTAGAGCTTCTTGGCTTCACCTCCAAAGGCTGTGGATGTGATCTTTGGAAGAAGTTAGCTTCTCATAATCCAAGAGATAAGGCTAAGTACCAAAGTCCTTTCAGCACTCACTCAATACTGTCAGGACTGTAATGAGAGATGAGGGGTAATGGGTTTAAACTGACAGAGGGGAGATTTAAACAGGATGTTAGGAGGAAGTTCTTTACAGTGAGGGTGGTGAGACACTGGCACAGGTTGCCCAGGGAGGTTGTGGCTGCTCCCTCCCTGGAGGTGTTCAGGGCCAGGTTGGATGAGGCCTGGAGCGACCTGATCTAGTGGGAGGTGTCACTGCCTATGGCACAGGGGGGTTTGGAACTGGATGATCTTTGAGGTCTCTTCCAACCTAAACCATTTTATGATTCTATGATTCTATGACTGGTCAAGATCATGAAGCTTTTGTTGATCCAGACCTGGTTTGACTAGTGTTGGAATTTGATTCCTGTATGATGAGAAGAGAAGGCTTCAAGGAGACCAGATACAGCCTTCCAGTATCTGAAAGAGGGTCTACAGGAAGGCTGGGGTGGGACTGTTTACAAGGTCTTGTAATGACAGGATGAGGAGTAATGGGTTTAAACTGGTGGAGGGGAGTTTTTAACTAGATGTTAGGAAGAAGATCTTTCTAGTGAGGGTGGTGAGATACTGGAACAGGTTGCTCGGGGAGGTTGTGGCTGCTCCCTCCCTGGAGGTGTTCAAGGCCAGGTTAGATGAGGCCTTGAGTGACCTGTTCTGGTGGAAGGTGTCCCTGCCTATGGTTGGAACTGGATGATCTTTGAGATCCCTTCCAACATAAAGCATTCTATGATTCTATGATAGAGGGTACATTAGAAAAGTGTGACCAACAGGAAAGGGAAATTCTCTTCTCCCTCTATTCTGCCCTAGTGAGGCCACATCTGGAGTATTGTGTCCCATTCTGGGCTCCAGAGTTCAAGCAAGGCAGGGAACTGCTGGTGAGAGTCCAACAGATGGTTACAAAGGTGATTAGGGAACTGGAGCATCCCTCTTACAAGGCGAGAATGAAAGACCTTGGGCAATTTAGCCTGGATGAGAGAAGACTGAGAGAGTATCTTATCAATGCTTATAAATACCTAAAGAGTGGGTGTCAAGAGGATGGGACCAGACTCTTTTCAGGGGTGCCCAGTGATAGGACAAGGAGCAATGGGCACAAACTAGAAAATAGGATGTTCCACCTAATCATAAGGAAGAACTTCTTTCCTATGAGGGTGACGGAGCACTGAACAGGCTTTCCAGAGATTTTGTGGAGCCTCCTTCTCCGGAGACTTTCAAAATGCACCTGGATCTGCTCCTGTGCAGCCTGATCTGGGCAAACCTGCTCTGGCAGGGAGGTTGGACTAAATGATCCCCAGAGGTCCCTAGCACTCTGTGATGGCTTTTGAAGAATAAATCTGTATTAAAACTTTTCACTTACCTTAGTTATTTTTGATCGAGCTGGGGGAACCTGCCTGTATCAGTGGACATGAACAAAAGTGGAAGCACCTGTGCAACACTAATTAGCATCCTAGACCTTCTGATTGCAATCTCCTTAAAGATTTTTAGAAAGTGTTAGTTTGAGAAGGATGAAAGAAAAGGAGTGAGGCAGTTCCAAACTTGGATTAAAGAGATGATATTGGTATCTACAGCTACCTGAAAGGATATTGTGAAGAGGTTGGTGCTGGTCTCTTCTCAGAGGTAATTAGTGATACACACTAGGGAATGGCCTTAAGCTGTGACTGGGTAGGTTTAGACTGGATATAAGGAAAAAAGTTTTCCCAGCAAGAGTGGTCAGTCATTGGAATGGGCTGCCTGGGGAGGTGGTTGGGTCACTAACCCTGGATGTGTTTAAAAGTCATTTGGATGTGGTGCTTGGGGATATGGTTTAGAGCACACCTTGTAGAGTAGGGTTCTCAGTTGGATTTGGTGATCCTGAGGGGCTTTTCCAACCTGAATGTTTCTGTGATTCTGTATGCAAGTGCCTTGGCTGTGGTCTGTGATATCTCTTGCATGTGGGAAACCAAGCAGCTGATTTCGTGCTGTTATGAGGTATGCATTAGATGCTAATAGTTAGTAGCTGGACAGATCCCCATTCAGAGTAAGTGACTATTGCTTTGCTGCTTCAAAAGATGTAAAATGACTGACA
>VWZI01022772.1:17394-30928 GCA_013396835.1 Psilopogon haemacephalus
TTAATTTCTTCCTCCTGTTTCTTGTTATTTCTCTTTAGTGGCTCCTTGGATGAGCACCTTTGGAATTGCCAGCGGGAAATGGGAGCTTGGCGTTAGGAAGAGGCTTGCAGGAGGCAGGGGTCAGGAGCTGTGGAGGTTCAGGGTTGTGCTGGACCCTCCTGGCCGAGGGGGATCTGTTCTCAGGACAAATCTACTCCAGAGGTGTGTGAGGAGATGCTCCTGAGGAGATGCCACAGGGCACAGGCAGCAGTGGGTTGGAAACAGCATCCTGCAGCCTCTCTCCTGGCACAGTCAGGGTCAGAGGTTTCTGCTCTCTTTGCTAGATGGAGGCAGAAATCCTCACTAGATCCCTCCTGCCTTGCCCAGGGCATCTCTGTGTCGCTGCCAGGGTGTGCTGAGCTCCCTCCTCTCCCCCAGCCAAAATGTGGGCTCCTCTGAAGGAGCCTGCCAGGGTCCCAGTGGGCTCTGTGCACTGGCAGCAAAGCTGGGAAAGGGTCTGGGGAGGAGCAGCTGAAGGAGCTGGGGGTGAGGAGTGTGGAGAAGAGGAGGCTGAGGGAGACCAAGGGTCTAGGGAGGAGCAGCTGAGGAAGCTGGGGGTGAGGAGTGTGGAGAAGAGGAGGCTGAGGGAGATCAAGGGTCTGGGGAGGAGCAGCTGAGGGAGCTGGGGGTGAGGAGTGTGGAGAAGAGGAGGCTGAGGGAGATCAAGGGTCTGGGGAGGAGCAGCTGAGGGAGCTGGGGGTGAGGAGTGTGGAGAAGAGGAGGCTGAGGCAGACCTCATTGCTCTCTGCAGCTCCCTGAGAGGAGGCTGCAGTGAGGTGGGGGTTGGGCTCTGCTCCCTAGTAACAGGTGAGAGAAGGAGAGGAACTGACCTGAAATTGTGCTGGGGGGAGCTAGGTTGAAGATGAGGAACAATTTGTTTGCTGCAAGAGGGATTGGCACAGGCTGCCCAGGGAGGTGATGCAGTCCTCATGCCTGCAGGTGTTCCAGAACCCTGTGGCCATGGTGGGGTTGGGTTGATGCTGGACTGGGTGATCCTGGGAGGGCATCTCCAACCCAAGCAGTTCTGTGCTTCACAGGGGGCACCAGGGCTCAGCCTCTGAGGCTGGCAGAAGCTGTTCCCAGGCTTCAATCAGTGCAACGTGGAGAAGACACCGAGCAGCAGGCAGGCACCTTCCTGGCAGCTGAGTCCTTCCCTGGCAGAAGGCAGAAGTGACTTTGCAGAAATCCATGGCTGGAGGCTCTGTGCTTCCTGGCCTCGTGGAAATGTCTTCTCTGGGGGTGGGATGAAGATAACAGCAGTGGTGTAGCACCAGCTGCTCCCTCCTACCCTGGGGTGCTCAGGACAGGAACCAGCTCTGGGCTGTGAAGAAGATGACAAATGTCAGAGCCCTTTGTGGAAGGAAGCAAAGACCAAAGATTGACAACTCCTGCTGCAGTGGGAGGGAGGCAAATGTGCAGTCGTGGCCAGGAGGGGCAAGGCCCTTCAGGGGTGCATTAGAAGGTGGTTAGGAGGTGCAGAGAGGTTCTCCTGCCCCTCTATACTGCCCTGCTGAGGCCACACCTGGAAAATTTAGGGAAAATACAAAGAGAGGCAAGAGTAGAATCAGGCAGCTGGAACAGAATAACCCTAGGGAGCAGCTCAGGTTGGCTTCCAGACCCCCAGGCTGTTGCCTCTCTTCCCATTGCTGCTCCTTAGTCCTCCAGCACCAGCTAGGACCTGTTGGAGAGCACTGAAGGGGAGGAGGACTTAGGAGTTTTGGTGGATGGACCAGCAATGTGCTGGTCAATGCCATTCTGGGGTGCACCAGCAGGGCTGTGGTTGAGAGAGGTTCTCCTGCCCCTCTGCTCTGCCCTGCCCTGCCCTGCTGAGGCCACATCTGGAGCACTGTGTCCAATTCTGTGCCTCCCGAGTTCAAGAGGGGCAGAGAACTGCTGGAGAGAGTCCAGCACAGAGCCACAAAGATGCTGAAGGGAATGGAAGAGCTCTGTTAGGAGGAGAGCCTGAGGGAGCTGGGGCAGAGCTGCTGGGAGAAGAGGAGCCTGAGAGGTGACCACAGCAATCGTTATTGAGATGTGCAGATGAGTGGCAGGAGGCTGCAGCCAGGCTCTGCTGGGTGATGCCCAGGGACAGGCCAAGGGGCACTGGGTGGAAGCTGAGGCAGAGGAAGTTTCACTTAAACATGAGGAGGAATTTTTACCCTGTGAAGGTGACAGAACCCTGGACCAGGCTGCCCAGGGAGGTTGTGGAGTCTCCCTCTCTGGAGACATTCCAAACCTGCCTGGATCCCAAACCTGCCTGGATCACTAACCTGTGTGATCTGGTGCAGGAGATGCTGCTCTGGCAGGGGGGTTGGACTTGGATGAGCTTTGGGGGTCCCTTCTTGCCTGGAAGGGTCTCAGAGCAGTGGCACAGGCTGCCCAGAGAGGTTGTGGAGTCTCCTTGTCTGGAGCCTTCCCAGGCCTGTCTGGATGTGTTGCTGTGTGCCCTGAGCTAGGTTGTCTGCTCCTGCTGTGGCAGGGGAGTTGGACTGGATGATTTCCTTGGGTCCCTTCCAAACCCTGACATCCTGTGAGCCTGTGAACAGTGAAACCAATCTGCTGCTTTTCCAGCCTGGAGATGTTTTTCCTCTCCCTGAGACTCTCCCCCCCTCACCACCACCCCCAAGGAGCTGCTTTGCACACATGCAAGCAAACATTGCTGCTCCCAGCACCAGAGAGGCTTCTGCTGCCTGCAGGATTATGACTCAGCCCCATGCTCACAGGCAAGGCAGAACAGAACTTAGAAGCATAGAATCAGTCAGGGTTGGAAAGGACCACAAGGAGCAGCCAGTTCCAACCCCCCTGCCATGCCCAGGGACACCCTACCCTAGAGCAGGCTGCCCACAGCCTCTGCCAGCCTGGACAAAAACACCTCCAGGGAGCTGGCCCCAAACACCTCCCTGCAGGGGCAACCCATTCCAGCCTCTCACCACTCTCATGCTCAACAACTTCCTCCTCACATCCAATCTGAATCTCCCCACCTTCAGCTTTGCTCCATTCCCCCCAGTCCTGTCACTCTTTCACAGCCTCAAAAGTCCCTCCCCAGCTTTTTTGTAGCCCCCTTCAGATCCTGGAAGGCCACCAGAAGGTCACCTGGGAGCCTCCTCTTCTGCAGCCTGCACAGCCCCAACTCTTTCAGGCTGTGCTCACAGCAGAGCTGCTGCAGCCCTCTGAGCATCCTCGGGGCCCTTCTCTGCACACCTCCAGCATCTCCACATCCCTCTTGTCCCAGGGGCTCGAGCACTGGATGCACTACTCCAGGTGGGCTCTCAGCAGAGCACAGCAGAGGGGCAGAATCCCCTCCCTGGCCCTGCTGCCCACACTGCTCCTGCTGCAGCCCAGCCTCTGCTTGCCTTTCTGGGCTGCAAGTGGTCCACCCCAACCCTTTCCTCTAGAGGAGGTTGATTTTTCAGTAGCCTCCACCTCCATCATCTTGCAAGGTAAAGCTGGCAGGGATGTCCTCCTGCTGCAGACACCTTGTGCTGAGCTGAGCAGTGGCAGATGGAGATGCAGCCTTGCCAAGGGAAGTGCACAGCAATGTGGAAATCTCCCCCTGAGCGAGGGCTGCAGCAGCTCAGCTCTGAGGACAGGCTGAGAGAGTTGGAGCTCTGCAGCCTGGAGAAGAGAAGGCTGCCAGGAGACCTTGGAGTGGCCTTGTAGGATCTGAAGGGGCTCCAGGAGGGCTGGGGAGGGACTGTTCACAAGGTCTTGTAATGACAGGATGAGGAGGAATGGGTTTGAAGTGGCAGAGGGGAGGTTGAAAGTGGATGTTAGGAGGAAGTTGTTTACAGTGAGGGTGGTGAGACACTGGCACAGGTTGCCCAGGGAGGTTGTGGCTGCTCCCTCCCTGGAGTTGTTCAAGGCCAGGTTGGATGAGGCTTTGGGCAACCTGTTCTATTGTGAGGTGTCCCTGCCTGTGGCACAGAGGGGCTGGAACTGGCTGATCTTTGAGGTCTCTTCCAACCTAAACCATTCTCTGATCTCCTGGGGTTTGGAAGGGACCCAAGGAAATCATCCAGTCCAACCCTCCTGCCACAGCAGGACCAGACAACCTAGCTCAGGGCACACAGCCCTGGTCAGAGCCAAGGTCCTGCCTGCTTTTACTGCTGGGTAACTCTGGCAGGACTTTGCCTGCAACTCCAGCCCTGAAGCCCTGCCAAGGACCCATGCCCAGGGGAGAACACCACGTGAGGAGGCTCTGCAGATGCAACTGCTCTCTCCTTGGTCTTCAGGAAGAGTCAGAAATGGAAAATTCTGCTGCCCCCAGCATGGGCTTCAGTGACCCTCTCGGAGCTGAAAAGAAGAGCACCAACTCTGGGCAGCTGGAGGCTGTGCCCTGCAGGTACACTCAGGAGCCTTTGTGCATGCTGCAGAGGCTGAGGTGGGCACAGCCTAGCTCCAAACAAGCCCCTGTCAGAGAGCCATCTCTGGCAGAAAGCAGAAGCAGCACTTGTTAGACCAGCAGGGACTGCTCCACAGCTGAGACCCTGCCAGAGCCA
This sequence comes from Psilopogon haemacephalus, assembly GCA_013396835.1. Lineage (NCBI taxonomy): Eukaryota > Metazoa > Chordata > Aves > Piciformes > Megalaimidae > Psilopogon > Psilopogon haemacephalus. Next base: position 21,933 of record VWZI01022772.1, read on the forward strand.
TCCCCAGCTGAGCACAGCAGAGGCAGCAGAGCAGGGGCAGAGGTTCAGTGAAAGCATCTGCTGCACCAGCAGGCTCTGACAGCTGACTAAGATCCTGCTGCCCCTTGCCTCTGCCCTGTCCCTTGGGCAGCAGAGGAGCTAATGGGGTGGAAGATGCTGCAGCAGAAGGCTGTGAGGGCTCTGCAGGTCAGGCTGTGCCTTGCTGCTGGGCTTGTTCGGGCTGCAGAGATGCCTGCAGGGGCTGTGGGGGTGCTGAGATGTCTGTCTGCAAGAGCAGGCCAAGTGGTGGCCCTAGCCTGAGCCAGGCTTCCACCTGGCACCCTGCTTTGAGGCTGCAGGAATGGGCTTTGTGTGGAAGGGATCACTGCGAGCATCACCTTCACCTCTCACCTTCCCCTGGGGCTGGCTCCCTGCCTGCTCCTGTCTCAGTTCTGCAGCAGAGACAAACCTTGCAGGCAGGGCTGCAGCATCTCTTCTTACAGAGTGAAGAAAAAGAAAGAGGCAAGCCTGTGAAGATTCAGAACCAGGGAATCAGTCAGGGTTGGAAAGGACCACAAGGAGCAGCCAGTTCCAACCCCCCTGCCATGTTCAGGGACACCCTACCCTAGAGCAGGCTGCCCACAGCCTCTGCCAGCCTGGACAAAAACACCTCCAGGGAGCTGGCCCCAAACACCTCCCTGCAGGGGCAACCCATTCCAGCCTCTCACCACTCTCATGCTCAACAACTTCCTCCTCACCTCCAGCTTTGCTCCATTCCCCCTAGTCCTGTCCCTCCCTGAGAGCCTAAAAAGTCCCTCCCCAGCTTTTCTGTAGCCCCCTTCAGATCCTGGAAGGCCACCAGAAGGTCCCCTGGGAGCCTCCTCTTCTGCAGCCTGCACAGCCCCAACTCTTTCAGGCTGTGCTCACAGCAGAGCTGCTGCAGCCCTCTGAGCATCCTCCTGGCTCTGCTGCCTGCAGGAGGGTTGGACCAGATGGCCTCTGGAGGTCCCTTTCTATGGGTGGCTGCTCTCTAGTGGACCTGGACACATCTGGATCACCTCTTCCCCTGCCTCCTGCCAACCTTGGCAGGGCACAAGGTGAGAACTCTCTGCATGTCCCCCTCAGGCCACTCAAAGCCTAAGGAGCTGCTGGAAGCTTCAGCAGGGGGCTGGTTTCTCTTTGCTTTTTTTAATCCTTGTTGCTGTTGCAGGGGGCAGGAGCAGATGAGGAGAGGCTCAGCTCCCTGCTGCAAGCTCGACAGCAGCAGTGTGCCACAGCAGGCCAGACCCCAGCAGCTCCTTCTGCCACCCATGACATCAGCTGCTGACTTCATCTGGGCGCCGCAGTTCCCGGCACAGAGCTGCTGCCTGCAGCCACTGCTGGGACGTGAGGCCAAGCCCAGGGCACAGCCTGCCTCTGCCCAGCCTCCTCCTCCTCCTTCTCCCCTCTCCCTGCCTCAGCTGCAGTGGCAAATCCTCCTGGCTGGTAGGAGGGGCTGGGCCACATCCCTGCCAAGGTGAAGGACCTGAAGTGCCTTGCAAGGTAGCAGTGAGGTGGGAGCTGAGCAACCTGGGATCAGGTAGGAGGAGGAGGGGAAATGTCCTGAGATTGGGCTAGGGGAGGGTTAGGTTGGAGAGGAGGGAAAATTCCTTTGCTGCAGGAGTGGGCAGGGATTGGCACAGGCTGCCCAGGGAGGTGGTGGAGTCCCCAGTGCCTGGAGGGGTTAAAAAGCAAGCACAGGGAAGAGACAGCCCTGCCCAAACCAACACCCTGGGGTTAGATGGACTCAAACCTAACTCCAAGTAGATATTGAGGGGCTGGAGCATATCCAGAGAAGGGCAATGAAGCTGGAGAAGGGTCTGGAGAACAGGGCTGAGGAGGAGGAGCTGGGGGTGTGTTTAGTGTGAGGAAGAGGAGGCTGAGGGGAGATCTGAAAGGAGGTTGGACTGAGTCCTTCACTGAAAGAAGGGCAGTGAGGGACTGGAGGTGTCTAGAGAAGGACAACAAAGCTGGGGAAGGGGCTGGAGAACAGGGCTGGGGAGAGGCAGCTGAAGAGTGTTGAGTGTGGAGAAGAGGAGGCTGAAGGAGACCTCATTGCTCTCTGCAGCTCCCTGAGAGGAGGCTGCAGTGAGGTAGGGATTGGGCTCTGCTCCCTGGTTATCAGGTGATAGAACAGGCCTGAAATTGTGCCAGGGGAGGGTTAGGTTGGAGAGGAGGAACAAAATTCCTTTGCTGCAAGAGTGGTGAGGGATTGGCACAGGCTGCCCAGGGAGGTGGTGGAGTCCCCATGCCTGGAGAGGTTAAAAAGCAAACAGAGGGAGGAGACAACCCTGCCCAAACCAACACCCTGGGGTTAGTTGGGCTTAGTTTCAGGCTGTGCTCACAGCAGAGCTGCTGCAGCCCTCTGAGCATCCTCGGGGCCCTTCTCTGCACACCTCCAGCATCTCCACATCCCTCTTGTCCCAGGGGCTCCAGCACTGGATGCACTACTCCAGGTGAGGTCTCAGCAGAGCACAGCAGAGGGGCAGAATCACCTCCCTGGCCCTGCTGCCCACACTGCTCCTGATGTTTGGCTCCTCCTTGGGGTTGTTTTTGCCCTGGTGCCTGACTCTACCTTTCCCCTGTTTTTTTTTCCCCCCAAAAAAGCTGCAGAGCAGGAGGAAATGGCAGAGTCCTGTGGGGCTCTCAGCCCTGTGTCACTGGGGACCTTGGCAAGCTCTCTCATTTCAGTCCCTGCCAGCTTGTTGCAGGGCTGATAGAAATATTGATCTGCTCTTAATGAGTTCCCAGCCTGAGTCAGAGCAGTGAGGTGGGGCTGGGGCTGGTGAGGCTGCAGCTGCTGCTGCTGCTTCTTTTGGTCAGGCTCTGGAGCTTGCTGTCCAGGGAGGTGGTGGTGGAGTCTCCATCCCTGCAGGTGTCCCAGAACTCTGAGGATGGGGTTGGGTTGCTGGTTGGACTTGGCTGATCTCAGAGAGCTTTTCCCAGCCAAACCCTTCAGTGACTCTGTGGAACGTCCTCCTTTGTCCTTGTCCTGTCCTTGTGGTGCTTTGTCCTTCTCCCTCCACAGCTCCGTGGTGCCTGCTGGCCTCTGCTGCTGCTGTGCTTCGTCCTGCCTGAGCTCACAGCCTGTGTCCTCGTTTCACTGCCCTGAGGATTGGCTTTCAGCAGCCCCCGGCCGTGGGGTGGCTGGAGGAGAGATGACCTGAGCTGGTCCTGCAGCAGCAGGAGAGCCCTGAGGGAGTCTTTGCCCCGCTCTGAGCCCCAGGACAGGGCAGTTGTGTGCACAGGATGCTCAGGCTGCCTTCCAGACACCCAGGCTGCTGCTCCCTGGTCCTCCAGCACCACCTAGAGCCCTCTGCGGGCTTGAAGAGATGCTCAGGAGATGCCACCAGGTGTTGCCTGCCCCGGTGCAGGATGCCAGCTGGGGGCTGGCAGCACTTATCCCCCCCCTCGGCTGTGCCAGCTGCAGCAGAGCATCTTCTCGGAGGAGAGTGAAGATGGAACAGCAGCAGCAGAAACCTCAGCTGCTGCCATGGATCCACCACACCACCCAGGTGAGCTGGAAGCAAGCAGGGGGCAGCCTGCCCCAGTGCCTGCCCCCCTGCTTTGCCTTTCCTTTGCTCCCCTCTGCCCACCTTGACACAGCAACCTCTGGGCAGCCTCCTTCCTGGAGCTGTTTCCCTTTGCCTTTGATGTTTTTTTTATTTTCTAAGAAGAAAGCAAGGAGAAGGCTTCCACCAAGCAGCACTTTGCAAGTGAAGAGGCAGCCCAGGACTCGCTGCTGCATTCCTGTGACCCTGGCAGCCTGGGACAGACACAAACTCCAGGCTCAGTATAAAGAGTTTATTAAAAGAGCAAAAAAACCCTCCTGGGAGCTGCCCTCCTGGCTGGGAAGGGCTCTGCAAGACATGGGGGTGGGGAGAGGGTTGGGTTGCTGCCTGGCAAAGGGCAGAAGATTCCTGTGGGATTCAAGGGTTATGGGAATGTTCTCAGCCTCGGGATACATTACTGGCAGGGGAAACAGGGAAGTGGTTTGAGTGGCAGTCACCCTTCTGGGGGGTCCATCCTAACCTGCTGGGCTCTCCCTCACCCTTCTGGGGGGTCCATCCTAACCTGCAGGGCTCTCCCTCGACCCTCTGGGGGGCCCATTCTAACCTGCTGGGCTCTCCCTCACCCTTCTGGGGGGTCCCCCCTCACCTGCTGGGCTCTCCCTCACCCTTCTGGGGTCCACTCTCCCCTGCTGGCCTCTCCCTCACCCCTCTGGAGTCCCCCACCTCACCCCCTGGGCTTTCCCTCATCCTTCTGGGGTGTCCCCCCTCACCTGCTGGGCTCTCCCTCACCCCTCCTGGCTCCATCCCCACCTTCTGGGCTCTCTAACTGCTGCTCTCACTGCCTGCCACCTAAAGCCAGAAGCAGATGGACCTCCTTGCCTCTTGCCAAAGCTGTGCCAGGCTGACCCAGCAGGCAAAGCAGCCACTGAGTTGTGCCATGTCTTGGGTGTCACATCAAGGCCCAGCTCTGACTCAGGCCCTGCAGAACTGCTTGGGGAAGTGAAGTCAGCCAAGTGCAACGCAAAGGATAGAACAGGGTGAGAAGATGAAGCTCTGTGGCCAAAACCTTTGTGAGCAGGCTGCAAGCACTAACTGGGAGGAGATGCTTTGCTGTGTGGCAGCCTCTGGGCTGCCTTTCCTGACTGCTGTGGGTGAGTCTCAGTTCAAAGCAGGGCAAACACTTCCAAGTCTCCACTACAGCCTTTCTTTTGAACTCAAAAGGTAAGGCTTTGAGTGCTTCTTTCCCTTTTCACATCTCTCAGAGGACAGAAAGCTGACTGCCAGCCAAGCCCCAGCTGCCAGGCCTACCTAAAGAGGTAAAGGAAGGAGCTTAGATAAAGGGAGGCTGAAAATTCCAAGTGAGTTTTATTTGCCATGAGGAATTTTGCCACCTGTGCCAAGCTCTGCTTCACCGCCAGCAGGATCTTCTCCCTCCCTGCTCAAGTCCTACTTTCTCCAGGGAAAACGGAGGTGGGAAAGAAGCAAATTTTTTTTCTTTGGCACTTCAGCGTCCTCAGAAGGGGATCAAAAGCTCTGAAAGTCTGGGCTGTAATTTGAAGGGATGGAGGAGGAGGTAAGACACAAAAGGGGCTGGTGTAAAACTGCATAGAAAGAGTCAAGATGGAGAAATTAAAAAAAAAATCCCCCTCCAGGACCCTGAAGCAAGCTTGAGATGAGAAGAAAGAGCACCTTGGATGAGAGGTCCACCTGACAGCAGTGCCTGGATGCTGGGGACAAGACTTGCTTTATTTCCCTGTGCTGGAAGCTGAAATCCTAGAGGATGGTGAGTAGCAGAGATCACAAAAGAAGCATCTCCCCTGCACAAAGGAAAAGCTGCACCTGGGCAGCCTGGCAGGAGTTCTCAAGCCCAAAGTCCATCTGCCTGGCAGACAGAGCATGAGCAGTCAGTCTCTCCACCTTGGATTCTCTGGCCCCAGAGCCTCCCTCTGTGCTCAGGGAGCTGGGGAATGGTTTTCCACCCTCCCTCAAGCCTCCAGGAAGCAGCTGCCTCGGGAGATGCTTGTACCCGTGCAGGTGATAAGGGCTGGAATCCAAAGAACCAGCTGAAAGGCTCAGTTCTCCTCTTGCTCCACCAGCAGATGCCCCAGGGAGCAGCAGGCAGAGTCACTTGATCTTGGCCAGAGCTGCTGCTCTCCTCTCTGTGTTCTGGAACAGGGCTCGGATCAGGCTCTTCACTTCGGCCGCGGAGAACTCGGCTGCCAGAGGACCCTTCCCATCTGCCCACCTGCCCGGGACAGAAAGAGCTGGATTGAGCCAAACTGCACACAACTGCCATGGGAAGCAACCCCCTCAAGGTGCTCACAGGCAAGGCCAGGCCAGGCAGCAGCCCATTAGCAACTGGAGCCCAGAGCTGCTCAGCCAGGTTGGCAAAGCGGCAGGTTCTGAGGTGATTTTTCTGCCCCCGTGACCACTTCCACCTTTTCCTTCTCCAAAACAAAGCCTAAAGCCACCCTGCAAAGCTCTCACTCAGCTCCCAGGCAACAGGACAAAGTGAGTTATGCCCAGCTGGAAGCAGAGCTTGGGAGCCTTTGGTGTCTAACAGAGCTCCAAGAGCAGCACCGAGCAGGGGACAGCAGAGGAACTGCCCTGCCCCAGTGCTGTCTCCACAGCTGGGACCTTCCCAGCTCAGCCTGTGTGAGGACAGCTGTGAATGTCCAGCTCCTGCCAGCTGAAGGGCCAGAAGGAATCCTGCAACAACCTGTGCCTAATTCAGCTGACTCCCCCTTGCAAGGTAAAGGAAGGAAGCAACAGGTTCAGAAAAGCAGAAGTGGCCACAGCCAACATCAACAGCAGCAGGCAAGATACTGGCTGGGAAATGCCTCTGAGCAGGAGGAGCCCCTCTGAGGTTGGCTCTCCCATGCCATTTGTCTCTCCTCTGTGCAGGAGGCAGCTGAAGAGATGAGCAGGGTTGGAAGGGGCTGTGAGCAGCCAGCCCAGAAAGAGCTCCAGGAGCAGTGAATCTGATCCTTACTCAGTCCTTGCCTGCTGCTGTCACAACCTGTCCCAGCCCCCTGGCCCTGGGCTGCAAGGAGGTCACCTACTGATCTACTATCTCCTGGAGGTTGGCTTGCAAGATGATCATCAGCTCCTTGAAGGTCATCCACTTGGGCACATAGACTGGAACCTCCTCCTGGTACTTCTTGTTCCTCTCCTCTTCAGGCAGTGGGGTGAAAACTTGGGGCCCTTCCTCCACCATGGTCCTGCAGAGGGAGTACAACCTGTCTGCATCCTCTGCAGAGATGTCCTAGAGGGGGAGCAAAGGTGAAGAGGGGGAGCAGTGAGATTTCTTTTTTGGAGATGCCCTAAAGGGGAGCAGTGAGATTTCTTTTTTGGAGATGCCCTAGAGGGGAGCAGTGAGATTTCTTTTTTGGAGATGCCCTAGAGGGGAGCAGTGAGATTTCTTTTTTGGAGGTGTCCTAGAGGGGGAGCAAAGGTGAAGAGGGGAGCAGTGAGATTTCTTTTTTGGAGATGCCCTAGAGGGGAGCAGTGAGATTTCTTTTTTGGAGATGCCCTAAAGGGGAGCAGTGAGATTTCTTTTTTGGAGGTGTCCTAGAGGTGGAGCAAAGGTGAAGAGGGGAGCAGTGAGATTTCTTTTTTGGAGGTGTCTTAGAGGGGAGCAAAGGTGAAGAGGGGAGCAGTGAGATTTCTTTTCCTGTTGGGGTGCCAAGCCTACCAAGCAAACTGAGGGGAGGGGAAAAGTGTTTTGATGAAGAACTGGAAGAGGATGAGCCTGGAGTGTCCTCCAGCTGCTGAAGTTACCTCCAGGGCAGCAATCCTGGTGGCAATCTCAGACAGAGCTGTGTTGAGGAGGGTGCCCATGGCCTTGCAGTACACATTGACTGGCAGCACATCCTGCCAGACCTTCCCCAGCCTCTTCAGCTGATGCAGCACCTGGAAGACAACAGCTGGGGAAGTAGAGGACCTTGTGAAGACCCTTCCCACCCAAACCCATTCTATCATCACTAAGAGGGATGTGGAACTGCCAGGAAGATGATCAGAGGCTGGAAGAGCTCCCATGTGGGACAGGCTGGGAGAGTTGGGACTGTTGAGGCTGGAGAAGAACCCTCAGAGCAGTCTTCCTTACCTGCTTTATTGCTTTGGTGGCTGCAGAATAATTTTCCTCATCATCCATGTTGGAGAAATTCCTGGCACTTGAGAGCCTCTCCAGGATTTCTCCTTTCTGCACTCTCATCTGAGCCAGGAAACACTCCATGCCTTCAGGAGCAGAGAGAGAAGCAATTAGCAGTTGTTAAAGTGGCCCACTTGAAGAGGCTGCCAGGGCTCAGCAAGGGAACTTGCTGCAATGTGTCACTGGGAAGAGAATTTCCAGTCCAAAAAACCAGAGGACTGAGAGCAGCAGAACCATGAGAGCCTGCTGGAGCAGGTCCAGAGGAGGCCACAAAGAGGGATGGAAAATCTCCCCTGTGAAGACAGGCTGAGAGAGTTGAGGCTGTTCAGCCTGGAGAAGGCTGCAGGGAGACCTCAGATCATTCAGTATCTGCATTTCAGTATCTGAAGGGGACCCACAGGAAGGCTGAGGAGGGACTGTGCAGAAGGGCTTGGGGTGACAGGATGAGAGGCAATGGTTTGGAACTGGAGCAGGGCAGAGTTAGGTTGGACATCAGGAGGTAGTTGTGCACAGTGAGGGTGCTGAGACCCTGGCCCAGACTGCCCAGGGCTGTGCTTGAGGCCCCATCCCTGCAACCATCCAAGCTCAGCCTTGCTGTGTCCCTGTGCAGCCTGCTCCAGCTGCAGCCTGCAGAATGCCCTTGGAAGGTCCCTCCCAACCCAATGCCACCTGTGACTCAGAACACCTCACTGGCTGCTCCTAGGACTGTGCTGGGAAGATGATGAGCCCAGAGCCAGCTTTCCAAGAGCCATCTCAGAGTCAGGCCCTACAGAACCACCTTGCTTAGAGCTCTAACAGTGCCAGCCTTGCTAGTCCAGAACACCTCCTTGCCCTCTTGCCCAGCGCTCTTTAAATCATCACCATCCACTGCTGCAGCCAGCAGCAGCTCAGCTTAGCTGCCTCAGCAGCAGCAGGTGGCAGGCAGGGCTCGTTCCCAGCTGCTCCCTCAGCAGCTTTCCCTGCTGCAGGGCAGAGTTACCAAGTCTCCTGAAGCCAGGCACCATGTCCACGAAGGTGGCAGCCCCCTGGCAGAGGACGTTGGTCAGGCGGTAGTGGAACTGGTGGCCCAGGGTGAGCAGGTGGTGAGCGATGTACATGCAGTTGTTGTGGTGGATGGCTGCCAGCTGGGGGAACTTCTGCAGGCTCTCCCTGTCCCAGAGAAGAGGGAGAGAGAAGAGGTGAGTCTCCTGAGAGCTGGCACTCCTGAGTGTTGCTATGCTGTGAGGGAGCTGGGGTTGGTTTGGCTTGGAGAAGGTGCTGGTGGGGGGGACCTCGGAGCTTCCTGAAGGGGAACTTTGGCTGAGGAGGACAAGGGG
>VWZI01022772.1:43921-55999 GCA_013396835.1 Psilopogon haemacephalus
ACCACTGGGCTGCTTCTCTCTGCCCAGCCTGCTTGGGGCTCTCTGTGTGCCACCACTGAGCTGCTTCTCTCTGCTCAGCCTGGTTGGAGCACTCTCTGTGCCACCGCTGGGCTGCTTGGAGCTCTCTGTGTACCACCACTGAGCTGCTTCTCTCTGCTCAGCCTGCTTGGGGCTCTGTGTGCCACCACTGTGCTGCTTGGAGCTCTCTGTATGCTACCACTGGGCTGCTTCTCTCTGCCCAGCCTGTTTGGGGCTCTCTCTGTGCCACCACTGAGCTGCTTCTCTCTGCCCAGCCTATCTCTGTGCAGTCTTTTCATGTGTGATGCTCTCTCCACTGCTGAGGGACATCCTCCTGGGATGCTCTGTCCTGCAGCCATCCCCCTAAGTGGGCTCCTCGACTTCCCCACCCCTCTGCGGGTTAAGAACTGAGCTGTGGAGCTCTCTGCTCTCCTTCCTGCTGCGTTTCTCTTTTTACAGGCCAGGAGGTGTTTGTGAGAGAGGCCAGTGGGAAGGTGTTCCTGCAGTGTAAGGCAGCCTCAGGAAGTCAGATCACATGGTGGAAAGGCGACAGTAAAATCGGCAACGTCTCCCTGCTGGACCTGGGGACAGCTCACGACGACCCCAGAGGCAGCTATGCCTGCGAAGCAAGTGGCAGTAGAAGTCCCTACCTGCAGCTGCACTACCGAAGTAAGTGCCCAGAGCCACAACTGCTCAGAGCTTGGAGCTCCTCTGCTGTGAATCCAGGCTGGAAGAGTTGGGGCTGCTCAGCCTGGAGTGGAGAAGGCTCCAAGGAGACCTCAGAGCTGCATTTCAGGATCAGAAGGATGCTGCGGGCACAGGCAGGCTGGGGAGGGACTGTGCTTGGGGTGACAGGAGGAGAGGCAATGGTTTGGAGCTGGAGCAGGGTAGAGTTGGGAGTTGTGCACAGGGAGGGTGGTGAGAACCTGGCCCAGACTGCCCAGGGCTGTGCTTGAGGCTCCATCCCTGCAGATTCACTATCTGAAGGGGACCCACAGGAAGGGACTGTGCAGAAGGGCTTGGAGGGACAGGAGGAGAGGCAATGGTTTGGAGCTGGAGAAGGGTAGAGTTAGGTTGGACATCAGGAGGGAGTTGCTCACAGTGAGGGTGCTGGGACCCTGGCCCAGGCTGCCCAGGGCTGTGCTTGAGGCCCCATCCCTGCAGCCATCCAAGCTCAGCCTTGCTGTGTCCCTGTGCAGCCTGCTCCAGCTGGAGCTGTCCCTGCTGCCTGCAGGGGGTTGGACAAGATGCCCTTGGAGGGTCCCTCCCAGCCCAGTGCCACCTGTGAGCTCTCCCTCTGCACTGGCAGGACTGGCTGAGAACTTTGGGCACAGACTGGAGCTGGCTGGCAGGGGGCAGGGCCCTGCTCCTGGCCCCACTTTCAGCCTCTTGTCTCTGTTTTTTGGGCTTGCAGTGTGCCAGAACTGCATCGAGGTGGACGCTCCAACCATCTCTGGCATCGTGGTGGCAGATCTGGTGGCCACCATCTTCCTGGCAGTGGCTGTCTACTGCATCAGTGGCCAGGACAGGAGACCCATGTCACGAGGTGAGAGCCCTGCTGGCTGCCCAGGGGTGGGAATCTTGGGCACCAGCACAGCCCAGGCTTCTTCCTGCTGGAAAGGACACCTGAGGGGTGGCTGTTGGGGTGGTGGTTGCCCAGTGGTAGGACAAGGAAAGGAGAGGTACAAGCTGGAATCCAGAAAGTCCTGCCTCAGCACGAGGGGGGAGTTCTTTGGTGTGAGGGTGCAGAGCCAGATCTGAGAGGTAAGGGGCAAGAAGTGCTGCTCAGTGCTGTCCTGTGACAGGGCAAGGGGCAGTGGACACACACTGGAAGCCAGAAGGTTCCAGCTCAATGTCAAGAGAAACTTCTTTGGCATGAGGGGGGCAGAGCCCTGGAGCAGGCTGCCCAGAGAGGCTCTGGAGCCTCCATCCCTGGAGGCTTTCAAGCTCCACCTGGTTGTGTTCTTCTGTGCCCTGCCCTGAGTGGTCCTGCTTGGGCAGAGGGGTTGGGCTGGATGATCTCCAGAGGTCCCTTCCATGCCCTGTGACCTCTAGGAGCTGTGTGGCACCTGGGGGCTTTCCATCCCTGCTCACAGAGCCCAGGCAGCAGCCAGCACAGGGTGCTTAGGGTGGGCAACACTGGGAGCACTCCCTGGACCCTTCCTGCCCCTAGCTCAGCTTCCCAGGAGAAGCCAATGAGTGCACAGGGGTCACCAAAAAGTTGTCCCAAGGACAGCAGCTTGGGGACACAGGGACACCTGAGGCCATGCAAGGGCTCCTGGGGCTGTGCAGGGGCACCTGGGGCCATGCAGGAGCCTAGGGTGGGCAGCCATGGGAGCATTCCCTGTACCCTTCCTGCCCCTAGCTCAGCTTCCCAGGAGAAGCCAATGAGTGCACAGGGGTCACCAAAGCATCATCCTAAGGCCAGCAGTTTGGGGACACAGAGGCACTTGGGACCTTGCAGGAGAACCTGGGGCCATGCAGGGCCACCTAGGACCATGCAGGGGCTCTTGACCCTGAGCAATTGGAAGCAGAGGTCTGGATGCAGCCAGCTGCCTGGGTTTGGTTGCAGATGTTGCTGCCACTGAGCCCTGACCACCTTCTTCCTTCCTCTAGCTTCTGACAGGCAGAACCTGATTGCCAACGATCAGCTGTACCAGGTGAGCATGGGCACCCCTGGGAGGTGTGGGGCTGGGTGGTGGCCATGGCATGGCCCAGGGGACACTCAGTGCCATGCTGCAGGCTGCTGGGGCACTCTCAGCATCTCCTGAGTGCCCCAGAGGGGTGGGCAAGCTCAGCTGCCCCCTGCCTCTTACTCTCTGGGGTTCTGGGTGGTGGCCCTGGCATGGCCCAGGGGGCACTCAGTGCCATGCTGCAGGCTGCTGGGGCACTCTCAGCATCTCTTGAGTGCCCCAGAGGGGTGGGCAAGCTCAGCTGCCCCCTGCCTCTTACCCTCTGGGGTTCTGTGTAGGGGCAGGGAGGAAAAGCTTGGCCAAGAGAGGGCTGGGCCAGCTTCCCCCCTGCCCCCTCCCTCCGTGCTGGCAGGCTCAGCTGCAGCTCCTCTGCCCTCTCTTTCCTCACAGCCCCTGGGTGAGCGTGGGGAGGACCAGTACAGCCAGCTGGCATCTGCCAAGGCCCGCAGGTGAGCTGGGAAGAGCCTGAGCCCTGTGACTCCTGCCCAACACAACACCCAGGAGCACCAGGAGCCTGCCCTGGCACTGCTGCTGTAGGCTGGCAGGAGGCTGTGGCTGTTCAGCTGCAGAGCTCTGCAGCTCCCTGCCCCTGGTACTCTGCCCTTGCCATGCCCTCTTGCCCTGCTGTTTCCCTCTCATTAAAGATGAGCCTGTGCCGTGGTCTCCTCCTTCCTGCTTGCTGTGCTGAGAGGCCCAGGAGCTGTGTGGTTGCTGGGGGGGGAAGGTTGCAGGGTGGATGCCATCTGCCTGCAGAGCTGTAAGGCTCCCTCTGCCTCTGCCCACCTCTCTCTGCTGGCTCCTTTGCTGAAGGTGAGGCTGGGGGAACCTTGTGAAGGGGAGAGAGGGGCTGCTGGCCCTGCCACTTGCAGAGTCTCCTTCCAGAGTGGGGGCTGCAGGGCTCTGTGTCACCCCCCTGCAAAGTGCAGATCCAGGGGGGCTGGCAGGAAGGAGGGCAAGGGAAGGGGCTGCTGCCTCTGCACATGCAGGACCTGGCACCTACCCACAGTCTGCAAGCATTTGGCTCTTCACTGGAGCAGAATAATGTCTGGGTAGGGTTTTTTTTTCTCTGCTCTATCATGCTCCAGGGAAGGGTGAGCCTGACCTGCCCACTGCAGCTGGCATGTGCCAGTGCTTGCCTTTGGTCTGCCAGGCCAGCTGGGCAGGACCTTATCCAAAAAAAAACAAGTGGGCAGCAGCTTGCCAAGTTCGTGGCACCTTTGTCACCATCAGATCTCCAAACAATGAGCAAAGGTAGCTGACTACACCCAAAGGGCAGGAGGAAGCAGCAGCAGAGGGCTTGGGTCTGCCCTGCACATAGCCAAGGGTCAGCAGAGGGCTTGAGTCTGCCCTGCAGAGAGCCCAAGGGCAGCAGAGGGCTTGAGTCTGCCCTGCAGAGAGCCCAAAGGGCAGCAGAGAGCTTGGGTCTGCCCTCCAGAGAGCCCAAGGACAGCAGAGGGCTTGGGTCTGCCCTGCACAGAGCCCAAGGGCAGCAGAGGGCTTGGGTCTGCCCTGCAGAGAGCCCAAGGGCAGCAGAGGGCTTGGGTCTGCCCTGCAGAGAGCCCAAGGGCAGCAGAGGGCTTGGGACTGCCCTGCACAGAGCCCAAGGGCAGCAGAGGGCTTGGGTCTGCCCTGCACATAGCCAAGGGCAGCAGAGGGCTTGGGACTGCCCTGCAGAGAGCCCAAGGCAGCAGAGGGCTTGGATCTGCCCTGCAGAGAGCCCAAGGGCAGCAGAGGGCTTGGGACTGCCCTGCAGAGAGCCCAAGGGCAGCAGAGGGCTTGAGTCTGCCCTGCAGAGAGCCCAAGGGCAGCAGAGGGCTTGGGTCTGCCCTGCAGAGAGCCCAAGGGCAGCAGAGGCAACAACATTCACAACTCCTCTGTTCTGTGAGGCTCCTCAGCACCTCCCCTAGCCTTGCAGGGCCAGAGCAGCTCCTCTGGTGCAGCTAAGCACAGGGGCACAGAGCTGCTGCTGCTGGGTGGGCACTGATGCCACTGAGATAGGTAGAGAGAGCTTGGGGGTGGCACAGGCTGGGGCACAAGAACCGAGCAGCCCCAGGCATGGGGGGCAGAAGCATCAGGGTGCAGCCCCAAGTCAGGCTTAGATGGGAGTGGGGCAAGCTTCTCCCACCCCACGGGTGGCCATGGGCTGTGCTGAGCAGGCAGCCCTGGGAGCTCTGCAGCAGCTTGAGGAGGTGGCCCAGGGAGGGTGCAGAGTTGCTGGGGGCTGCCTTGTACGGCCATGGCAGCTGTGCTGCCTGGGAAACCACATCCTGCAGGCTGAGCACAGCACCCTGAGGCCACCCCCATGCTGAAACCTAAGGGGAAAAACCACCCCCCGGCCCCCTCCCCCACTGCTGCTGCTTCCTCTCTTCAGAGCTGCAGCTCTGAACCCCAACAGAAATGTAGCTCGCTCAGCCCACGCTGGCCCAGAAACCTTCCCCCTCACTGGGCCCTTCTGAAGGTCCTTTGCTGCTGCCTTGGGCACCTCAGCTCTCAGGATCAGGCAGAATTAATATCTGGGTGTTGAGTGCGTGGGACCTCAGCTCTTNCAGCATCCAGTTGAAGAGGGACAAGGACCTGCTGGAGAGGGTCCAAGGGAGGGCTGTGAGGATGCTGAGGGGACTGCAGCAGTGCCTGGGGAGGAGAGGCTGAGGGACCTGGGGCTGCTTAGGCTGGAGAAGAGAAGACTGAGAGGGGACTGGATCAATGTTTATCAATATCTGAGGACTGGGGATCATGACCCCCCTCCTGAGCAGGCTCTGCTCACTGCTCCCTGGGATAAACCAAGGAGCAATGGATGGAAGCTGCAGCACAGGAGGTTGCAGCTCAACACAAAGGGGAACTTCTTGCCTGTGTGGGTCCCAGAGCAGTGGCACAGGCTGCCCAGAGAGGTTGTGGAGTCTCCTTGTCTAGAGCCTTTGCAGACTCTGTCTGGATGTGTCACTGTGTGCCCTGAGCTAGCTTGGATGCTCCTGCTGTGGCAGGTGGCTTGGACTGGATAAGCTCTTTGGGTCCCATCCAACCCCTGATATCCTTTGGTCTCTTTGGATCCCTTCCAACCCCTGACATTCTGTGATCTCTTTGGATCCCTTCCAACCCCTGACATCCTGTGATCTCTTTGGATCCCTTCCAACCCCTGACATCCTGTGATCCTTTGGTCTCTTTGGGTCCCTTCCAACCCCTGACATCCTTTGATCTCTTTGGATCCCTTCCAACCCCTGACATCCTGTGAGCCTGTGACTCCTGAGCTGAGAACTCCACCAAAAAACTAAACCTGCTGAAGAGAGACCAAAACACAGAGGAGATCCTCTCCGAAGCACAGCTCAGGGAGGTGCTGGCTCCCATTTTATTCCTGTGTTACAGCTTTTAGATGTAGAGGAGACACAAACCAGGACTTGCTAGCAGAACTCACCCCAAAATGCCTTCGGGCAGGGCAGGCAGGCAGGCAGGCAGGGGAGCCACACTGGGCTGGGCAGAAGCTGCTGGCCCCTTCCATGGGCAGCTCAGAAGCCTCTGGGCTGGAGACCTGCGTACACCTCCCGCTGGCCCTTCCGGATGGGCTGTGGGAGCAGCAGAGAGGTCAGCCTGGGGCTTGGCAGAAGCTCTTCACCACCAGGGTGGTGAGACCTTGCAAGGGGTTGTCCAGGGAGGCAGTGGAAACCTCATCCCTGGAGATGTTTGCAGCCAGGCTGGATGAGGCTGTGGACAGCCTGATCTAGGGTGAGGTGTCCCTGGGCATGGCCAGGATGATCCTTGTGCTCCCTTCCAACCCTGACTCATTCTGTGATTCTCTGATTCTGTGTTTCTAAGATTCTCTGATTCTGTGTTGCTAAGATTCTCTGATTCTTTGATTCTAAGATTCTCTGATTCTGTGATGCTAAGATTCTCTGATTCTTTGATTCTAAGATTCTCTGATTCTGTGATGCTAAGATTCTGTGATGCTAAGATTCTAACATTCTCTGATTCTAACATTCTCTGATTCTGTGATTCTGAGATTCTCTGACTCTATGAAGCATGAGGAGCAAACCACAGCAGAAAGCAGGGGCAGGGTCTGCAGGGCTGCATTCTGCTCCCCCTCCCTGCAGCAGCCCCCAGGGGAACAAGCTCCAGCCCCACACCCCCCAGCTCACCACCACCACCACCTCCCTCCCTGCTGCAGATTCCCAGCTCCTGCTTGTCCCTCCCCAGCCCCAAAGAGGAAAGTTGCAGCTGCTCCATACCTCATAGTCTGGGTTGGGGACGGGAGGAGGACGCTGCAGCTTCTGACCTGCAAGACAGGCAGCCCAGAGGTCATCTTGGGTGATGGCTGCCACGGCACAGCATGGGAGCTGTGGGGGATGCTCAAGTGATGCCCTGAAGGGGCTACAGGAGAGCTGGGGAGGGGCTTTGGACAAGGGCTGGGAGTGATAGGACGAGAGGGAATGGATTGGAACTAGAGGAGGGCAGAGTGAGAGTGGAGATGAGGAAGAAAGTCTTGAGAGGGAGGGTGAGGAGACACTGGCACAGGTTGCCCAGGGAGGTTGTGGAGGAGAGAGAGGGAGGGTGAGGAGACACTGGCACAGGTTGCCCAGGGAGGTTGTGGAGCACAGAGAGGGAGGGTGAGGAGACACTGGCACAGGTTGCCCAGGGAGGTTGTGGAGNAGGCATTCAAGGCCAGGCTGGACGAGCCCTTGAGCAACCTGGGGCTGGTGGGAGGTGTCCCTGCCCGTTCCAGGTGTTGGAGGGCACAGAGGAAGGCTCCAGCCCTCAGCTGGTGCTCGTTGAGCATCACAGGGAGAGCCTTGGAACAGCTCTTACCTCTCTGCCGGCTGCCAGGGCTGGTGCTGCCTATTCCCTTCCTGTCTTTGCTGAAGTAATAGACCAGGATCAGCACCCCCAGAGTGATGAGGAGATCTGCAGTGATGATCCCTGTCACTGCCAAGGCATCCAGCTCCACGCAGCTGGCACACACTGCAGGGAGGAGAGGTGGAGATGCTCAGAGGCAGGCACCCCCCTGGCTTCCCCCCACCCGGGCAGGAAAAGCTGGGGCTGGAGGGTGGGAAGGAGGAAAGAGCAAACAGAAAGGAAGGCAACAGCACAGGCTCCTCTCTCTCTGCCTCACCAAGCCGAGGGGAGGGCTGGGGGCTGCAGCCTCCTTCCCTACCTTCTGCTCTTTGCACGGCCTGAGGGGTGCAAATGGTCTCCTGGACCACCCCCACCCCCTGCTACCCTCTGCCTGTGCAAAAGCTCAAAGGGCTCAGAGGCTTCAGTGCCTCTGGCAGGGCTGGGGGAAGCTCCTGCTGGCTGCTGGCTCCCAGAAAGCAGGCAGTGTGCTCGGTGCCCACCCTGCAAGCTAAGCAAAGCCTCTGCCCTTGGTGACAGACACTTGGAGCACAGCAGAAGCTGCACCAACCGAGGTGGGGAGGGGAAGCATTGACCTGCAACCAGCTCCAAGGCTGCAGGAGTGGGAGAAGGGGGAGGGAGGGGAGTTTTCTTTTGCCAAAAAGGTGCTCTGGAGCTCTTTTGTTCCCTCACAGAGCAGGAAGGGCCTCACGTTACCCATTCCAGCACGCTGAAGATGTGCAGAGCATCAGCCCAGTGCTCTTCACTCTCCTCTGCCATTCAGGTACATTTTGGACCCTTCCTTTTGCCAGAAAAGGTTCTCTGGAGCTCTTTTGTGCCCTCACAGAACAGGAAGGGCCTCACATCACCCATCCCAGCAGGCTGAAAGTGAGGTCTCAGCCCTTGGTGTCTACCCCTGAAGATGTGCAGAGCATCAGCCCAGTGCTCCTCACTCACCTCTGGCATTCAGGTGCATTTTGGACCCTTGATGTCTACCCCTGAAGATGTGCAGAGCATCAGCCCAGTGCTCCTCACTCACCTCTGGCATTCAGGAGCATTTTCTACCCTTGGTGTCTACCCCTGAAGATGTGCAGAGCATCAGCCCAGTGCTCCTCACTCACCTCTGGCATTCAGGAGCATTTTCTACCCTTGGTGTCTACCCCTGAAGATGTGCAGAGCATCAGCCCAGTGCTCCTCACTCACCTCTGGCATTCAGGAACATTCTGTGCTTCTGCCCAGCCGAGGAGCAGGTCACATTGACAGGGGAGCTGTTGTGGTTCTCCATGGTGTACTTCCTCCCAGAGCTCTCTCCCTGTGAGCCAGAGAGCTCCCAGGTGATTGTGTCGTCGAGCAAGGGACAAGTGATGGTCACTGTGGTTCCAGAAATCTCCACCAGGAATTCTTCCGTGGGAAAAGGGAGGGAAATGAGGAGGGAAAGCTCCTCAGCAGCCTTCCCTGCCCACCCTGCTGCTCTGCTCTGCAGAACCTTTGATTGCACTGTGCCCTGGCTCCTACAGGCACAGCCTGAGAGGGTGTTCAGCCTGGAGAAGGCTCCTCAGAGCAGCCTGCCAGCACCTGAAGGGGGCTACAAGCAGGCTGCAGAGGGACTGTGTCCAAAGGCCTGCATGGGCAATGGTCATCCAGTCCAACCCCCCCTCCCCTGCCAGAGCAGAACCATCTCACCATCTGGTGAGACCTCTCCTGGAGTGTTCTCTGGGGCCCCCAAAACAAAAAGGGACATGGACCTGCTGGAGAGGGTCCAGAGGAGGTCATAAAGATGATCAGAGGGATGGAGAAGCTCCCCTGTGAGGATAGGCTTGGGAGAGTTGGAGCTGCTCAACCTGGAGAAGAGAAGGCTCCAGGGAGACCTCAGAGCAGCCTGCCAGGACCTGAAGTGGGCTACAGGCAGGCTGCAGAGGGACTGTGTCCAAAGGCCTGCAGGGACAGGACCTGGGCAATGGTCATCCAGTCCAGCTCCATCCTGCCAGAGCAGCACCATCCTCCCATCTAGCACAGATCACAGAGGAACACATCCAGACAGGCCTGGAAAGTCTCCAGAGAAGTCTCCTTCCAACCTGGCACTCTGAGATTCTGTGGTTTTAGCTCTTCCTTCTCCTCTGGGAGGCATTTTTTAGGGTTCTCTTTAAGGCACTAAATGGTTAAGAATGCAGGTGAAGTGCACTCACCCTCCTGAGCCATGGTGCCAGCTGCAAAAGAAAGAACAATCAGGGTCAGTTCCTTTATCCCCAGGGATCAGCACTGGGCTGCAGCAAGAGGAGTGTGGCCAGCAGGTCAGGAGAGCTGATTCTGCCCCTTCTGCTCAGGTGAGACCTCTCCTGCTGTGTGCTTTGGGGCCCCCAACATAAAAAGGGACAGGGACCTGCTGGAGAGGGTCCAGAGGAGGTCACAAAGATGATCAGGGGGATGGAGAAGCTCCCCTGTGGGGACAGGCTGGGAGAGTTGGAGCTGCTCAGCCTGGAGAAGGCTCCAGGGAGACCTCAGAGCTGCATTTCAGTATCTGAAGGGCATTTCAGTATCTGTGCAGAAAGGCTTGGAGGGACAGGATGAGGGCAATGGTTTGGAACTGGAACAGGGGAGATTGAGGCTGGACATTAGGAGGGAGCCGTGCACAGGGAGGGTGCTGAGACCCTGGCCCAGGCTGCCCAGGGCTGTGCTTGAGGCCCCATCCCTGCAACCATCCAAGCTCAGCCTTGCTGTGTCCCTGTGCAGGCTGCTCCAGCTGGAGCTGTCCCTGCTGCCTGCAGGGGGGTTGGACAAGATGCCCTTGGAGGGTCCCTTCCAGCCCAGTGCAATCTGCAATCTGGGAATCCTGCCCCTTTCCCACTCCAAGGCTCTCCTTGCAGGGCTTAGCTGCTCGAAAGAGACCTTTAGATGCCTCTGTCTGTGCTAAAAACCTGAGAAACATCCTGGTGGCTGGGACAGGATGTTGGTTTCAAACGAAGCCCTCTCCCCTGGAAGCCATTTTTAAGACAGAACAACCCCAGGGAGGGGTTGGAAGGGACCTCCAGATATTATCTGGTCCAGCTCCCCTACCAGGGGGCAGCTCACACAGGAACACATCCAGAAGCATAGAATCAGTCAGGGTTGGAAGGGACCACAAGGATCAGCCAGTCCCTACCCCCCTGCCATGCCCAGGGACACCCTACCCTAGAGCAGGCTGCTCACAGCCTCTGCCAGCTTGGCCAAAAACAAGCTGCTGCAGCCCTCTGAGCATCCTCGGGGCCCTTCTCTGCACACCTCCAGCATCTCCACATCCCTCTTGTCCCAGGGGCTCCAGCACTGGATGCACTACTCCAGGTGGGCTCTCAGCAGAGCACAGCAGAGGGGCAGAATCCCCTCCCTGGCCCTGCTGCCCACACTGCTCCTGCTGCAGCCCAGCCTCTGCTTGGCTTTCTGGGCTGCAAGAGCAGCCTGCAGATGCAGCCACGCAGCCCTGTGCTTCCACCCTCCTGCTCCCCAGGGCTTCTGCCAGCTGAACTCACCCCCACACAGCAGCAGTCCCAGGAGAGGCAAGGACCACTCCAGCCCCATCCTCTTGCTCCTTCTCTTGCTCTCCTCTACCACATCAGCTTGGCGCCACCAAGAAGAGGAAGGAAGATGCTGTCTGCTCCAGTTCTCCCCAGAAAGAGGCCCCAGGACTTCTTCCCAGAACGGTTTAGAGCAGCCAAGTGAGCAGTGCTGGGGGGTGCACTGCCCTCACTGTTTCCAGTGAAAGCTGCAGGCAGCCCAGGAGGCCACGGAACACATCTGACAAAATGAGCACATGCCAGGAAGTGTGGAGGCTCAAAAAAACCTCTTCAGGGAGCGTCACCAACAGCAACTGGTGGCTGCTCTGTGCCAGCCCAGCTCAGCTCTCAGGAGATCTGCCCCAGGAGCAGCAGCAGGAGAGCCTGGATTAGATTTGCCATCCAAAAGCTTTTCGAAGAGGCTTCGAAGCCCAAACTGCTGCAAGCAATGGGAAGGAATGAACAGAAGAACCCCAGAAGTGGACCCAGCTGAGCTTCTAGAGACAGTGCAGTGCCAGCAGAGCTGAGCCTCCAAGTGCAGGGCTCTAAAGCCCAGGGCTTTCAGCCCCACTCTGCCCTGGAGGTGCTGCTCTGCTCCCACCAGGCTCTCCAGGACATGCTGTGCTACCACACTGTGTCCTCTAGAGACTTCCTACACCCACCCGGGGGTGTTCCTGTGTGACCTGCCCTAAGTAATCCTGCTCTAGTGTGGGCAGCAGGGCAAGGGAGGGGATTCTGCCCCTTTGCTCTCCTCACACCCCACCTGCAGCACTGTCTGCAGANTGAACTGGCTGATTCTTGTGGTCCCTTCCAAGCCTGTCTGATTCCATGCAGAGAGGGCCAGAAGGGGTCCAGAGCCTGTGCTCAGCCCCCTCTGCCACTGGCCCAGCCTTGGGCTGGCAGTGCCTTTGCAGAGCCTTCACAGTGCCTTTGCAGTGCCTCCTTTGCAGTGCCTTTGCAGTGCCTCCTTTGCAGTGCCTTTGCAGCGCCTTCACAGTGCCTTTGCAGTGCCTCCTTTGCAG
>VWZI01022772.1:62217-73015 GCA_013396835.1 Psilopogon haemacephalus
TTTTTTTTTTTTTTTCCCCCCCATCTAGGTTTGTTTTTTTCCCCGTTTCATTTTCTTTGTTTGACTCAAAGTGGGATGAGTTAACTCCTCTCCTCCGGAGCCGGGAAATCATTAACGCCTCCTCTTTCTGCTGGCTTTATTCCTTTTCCACTAAGGAAAAGGAAACTAAAGGGAGCTCAGGATTAGCAGCAGGGGAGAATTCCCCCAGCAGCAGCAGGAGGATTTTTAGCGCAGCTCTGCCCTGTGGAATCCAACCCGATTGAGAGCTTGAACGCGTAGAGAACCCACAGTGAGGGAAGGGTTGGACGTGGGAACTTGGAGCACCACGGTTCTGATTTCCCTATCGTTAGTTTTAATTCCTTCCCTGTCTCTCTGCCTGCCTCCCTTCCAGGCCAGCACCGAGTCAGCGATGCTAACTTATCTGTCCAAGCCGTGCTTTGGGTTATCTGAAGCTGTGCCTTTGATAAACAAATGCTTTACATTTACCTCGAGGGTTTCCTGTGGAGCTCCTCGGCTTGGCTGCCTTTGCCTAGAGCCGCCCAGCTGAGGCTCTTACCCTCCTTAATGGGTGCTTCTTGCATCCTTGGGAGCGAGTCTGCACTGCAGGCTGCTGACACAAAGAGCCTCGGGGAAAGCCCCAGCTTGAGGAATGGCAGTTGTGGGGCTCGGCAGAATCTTCTGGGAGCTGCTTAGCTGAAGAAATCTGCTCGGTGAACTGAGTTGCAGCAGGTCCATGGCCAGGCCAAGCATGTGAGAAGTGGGCTGGCATCTTCAGGGGCAGTCAGCAGCTAAGGCAGGTTTACAAGGAGGGGGTGGTGGCATTCACAACAGCATTGCACCTCTGAGATGTCACATTTCATGTTCATGGAAAGGGCTGGGTTGGAAGGGACCTTAAACCACATCCAGTTCCAACCTCCTAGCCACAGGCAGGGACACCTCACACCAGCCCGGGGTTGCTCAAGGTCTCACCCAGCCTGGCCTTGAACACCTCCAGGGAGGTTGTGGAGCACAATCAAAGATCCCATTCTGTGCTTCTGTGCTCCACAACCTCCCTGGGCAACCTGTGCCAGTGTCTCCTCACCCTCCCTCTCTGTGCTCCACAATCTGCCTGGGTAACCTGTGCCAGTGTCTCCCCCACCATCACCCTAAAGAATTTCTTCCTGATCTCCAGTCTCAATCTGCCCTCCTCAAGCTTCAATCCATTCCCTCTCATCCAGCCTGGCTGCAAACACCTCCAGGGATCTGGCCCCAAACACCTCCCTGCAGGGGCAACCCATTCCAGCCTCTCACCACTCTCATGCTCAACAACTTCCTCCTCACCTCCAGACTCAATCTCCCCACCTCCAGCTTTGCTCCATTCCCCCCAGTCCTCTCACTGCCTGGGAGCCTCAAAAGTCACTCCCCAGCTTTTCTGTAGCCCCCTTCAGATTCTGGAAGGCCACCAGAAGGTCCTCTGGGAGCCTCCTCTTCTCCAGCCTGCACAGCCCCAACTCTTTCAGGCTGTGCTCACAGCAGAGATGCTGCAGCCCTCTGAGCATCCTCGGGGCCCTTCTCTGCACGCCTCCAGCATCTCCACATCCCTCTTGTCCCAGGGGGCTCCAGAACTGGCTGCAGTAATGAGTGATGTGCTTGCTCCCAGGCAGGTTTCCATCACCCTTTCACCTCTTGTCTCTCCCCTGCAGCGCTGTGGCCTGTGGCAGCCGTGGAGGTTTACACTGCCAAGGAGGTGAACGCTGTCAACGGCACCAACCTGAGGCTGAAGTGTACCTTTTCCAGCACCAGCCCCATTAGCCCAAACCTGGCAGTCACCTGGAACTTCCAGCCCGAGGACCTGAGCTCTCATGAGCCTGTAAGTGAGGCCTTTGTGATGCATTTCATTGATGCTTGCCTGCCCAAGCAAAGCAGTCCCAAGGCTTTGTGCTAGGTCGGCTCAGTGAATGCCCAAATCCCGGGTGTGGGCTGAGGCAAGCACACAGCACAAGGAGATGTCTTTAGAAACGGCCTTGGGGTTCTGCTGGCAGCAACTGGGTCAAGGCAGCTCTGCTGCCCCACTTCCCTGTGCTGCTCCTACCACAGGATGCCTGGTGCCCAGCACTGACAGCTTCACAGAATCCCAGAGTGCCAGGCTGGAAGGGACCACAAGGATCATCTGCTCCAACCTTTCCAGGTAGCAGTGGAGTTGCAATGAGCTGGCCCAGACCCTGCCAAGCTGAGTGAAAAATGCCCAGTGCAGGGCACTCCACTGCTGCCCCTGGGAGATGATTCCAGTGTTCAGCTGTTCTCAGGGGGAACATTTCCCTCTGCACTCCACTGCTGCCCCTGGGAGGTGATTCCAGTGCCCAACTGTCCTCATGGGGAAACATTTTCCTCTGTGCTCCACTGCTCCATTTGGGAAGTGATTACAGTTTTCTGTCTTCTGGAGTCCAATGGGAATGTCCCCAGCAGTAACTTGTCCCCATCATCCCTTGCCAAAAGGAGTCTTCATCCTCCTGGCAGCCTCCCTTTGTGCACTGCTCTGTGGCTATAAGCTCTCCCTGAAGCCCTCTCTTCTGCAGGCTGCACACACTCAGCTCTCCATTGCAATAAGCTCTCCCTACAGCCTCCTCTTCTGCAGGCTGCACACACTCAGCTCTCCATTGCAATAAGCTCTCCCTACAGCCTCCTCTTCTGCAGGCTGCACACACTCAGCTCTCCATTGCAATAAGCTCTCCCTACAGCCTCCTCTTCTGCAGGCTGCACACACTCAGCTCTCCATTGCAATAAGCTCTCCCTACAGCCTCCTCTTCTGCAGGCTGCACACACTCAGCTCTCCATTGCAATAAGCTCTCCCTGCAGCCTCCTCTTCTGCAGGCTGCACACACTCAGCTCTCCATTGCAATGAGCTCTCCCTGCAGCCCTCTCTTCTGCAGGCTGCACACACTCAGCTCTCCATTGCAATAAGCTCTCCCTGCAGCCCTCTCTTCTGCAGGCTGCACACACTCAGCTCTCAGCCCTTCCTCACCCAGAGGTTTCCACTCCTCAAGTCGCTTTCTTGGTCCATCCCTGGGCAGCAGAGGACACCGCCTTTAGGAAAGGGCTTGGGGCTCCCCTGGGGTGAGCTGGGGCGAGGCAGCTCTGTTTCCATCCTGCTCCTAGCTGCCAGCTGCTCTCTCCTAGGTGTTCCGCTACCTGAAGGAGCCTTACGCGCCGCCGGCAGGGCGCTTCAAGGAGCGAGTCACCTGGGACGGCAACATCGAGCGGCAGGATGCTTCCATCATGCTCTGGAACCTGCAGCCCACCGACAACGGCACCTTCACCTGCCAGGTCAACAACCCCCCCGACTTCTACGGCACCATCGGGGAGGTGCGGCTCAGGGTGGTGCAGAAAGGTGAGAGGCAGCGGCCCCCGATGGGAGGGACCCTCCGAGGGCATCCTGCAGGTGGAGCAGGGACAGCTCCAGCCCGAGCAGGCTGCACAGGGACACAGCAAGGCTGGCTGCAGGGATGGGGCTGCCACTGAGCAAGGGGGCAAGGAGGTGTTCTGCACTGGCAAACTCTAAGCAAGGTGGTTCTGAGAGAGGGGGTCACAAATGGCATTGGGTTGGGAGGGACCCTCCAAGGGCATCCTGCAGGCAGCAGGGACAGCTCCAGCCCGAGCAGGCTGCACAGGGACACAGCAAGGCTGGCTGCAGGGATGGGGCTGCCACTGAGCAAGGGGGCAAGGAGGTGTTCTGCACTGGCAAACTCTAAGCAAGGTGGTTCTGAGAGTGGGGGTCACAGATGGCATTGGGTTGGAAGGGACCCTCCAAGGGCATCCTCCAGCCCGAGCAGGCTGCATAGGGACACAGCAAGGCTGAGCTTGGATGGCTGCAGGGATGGAGCTGCCACTGAGCAAGGGGGCAAGGACATGTTCTGCACTGGCAAGTCTGACACTGTTAGAGCTCTAAGCAAGGTGGTTCTGTAGGGCCTGACCCAATCTCCATCCCTCTGATCACTTTTGTGGCCTCCTCTGGACCCTCTCCAGCAGCTCCCATGTCCCTCTTGTGTCGGGGAGGCCAGCATGGGTTTAGCCAGGGTGATGATTTTCCACGTTTGGGGAAATACAGGGAAGAAAACTATTTATAGAGAGAAAGCTTTTAGGGAGGTTTGTGGATACGAGGAAAACAGAGCCTGAGTGACGTTGGTGTGTGGGGGGGTGTGCTTCCAGGCTGCTGCCAAGAGCCCTCTGTGTGTCCCTCCACCATGACCAGGAATCTGTTTCTCTCCACATAGTGCAGCTCTCCGAAATCCACTTTCTGGCAGTGGCCATCGGCTCGGCCTGTGTGCTGATGGTGGTGGTGGTGACAGCTGTGATCATCTGCAGGCACCGGCGGAAGAAAGCCCAGGAGAAGGGCATCGAGGTGGCAGACACTGAGCTGTAAGCATGGGAAGGGGAAAGGCTTCTGAGAAAGCTCCCCCAAATCTCTTTGAAGCGTAGAAGCAGTTCAGGGTTGGAAAGGGACCACAATGAGCATCCTGGCCATGGGCAGGGACACTCTACCCTAGAGCAGGCTGCCCACAGCTTCATCCAGCCTGGCTGCAAACACCTCCAGGGATGAGGCTTCCACCACCCTGGGCAACCCCTTCCAGGTTCTCACCACTCTCATGCTCAACAACTTCATTCCTCACATCAAGTCCGAATCTCCCCACCTTCAGCTTTGCTCC
Organism: Psilopogon haemacephalus; assembly: GCA_013396835.1. Lineage (NCBI taxonomy): Eukaryota > Metazoa > Chordata > Aves > Piciformes > Megalaimidae > Psilopogon > Psilopogon haemacephalus. The sequence continues at coordinate 66,900 of VWZI01022772.1, forward strand.
ATTCCCCCCAGTCCTATCACTCCCTGACAGCCTAAAAAGTCCCTCCCCAGCTTTCTTGTAGCCCACTTAAGACACTGAAAGGCCACAATAAGGTCACCTGGGAGCCTTCTCCTCTCCAGATTGCACAGCCCCAACTCTTTCAGTCTGTCCTCACAGCAGAGGTGCTGCTGCCTGCAGGAGGGGTTGGACCAGGTGGCCTCTGGAGGTCCCTTCCAGCCCATTCCATGCTCTCTAGGGCATCCTCGTGGCCCTGCTCTGGACACCTTCCAGCACCTCCATATCCCTCTTGTCCCAGGGGCTCCAGAACTGGATGCAGTACTCCAGATGGGGTCTCAGCAGTGTGGAGCAGAGGGGCAGGATCACTTCCCTCTGCCTGCTGCCCACACTGCTCTTGCTGCAGCCCAGGCTCAGGTTGCCCTCTGGGCTGCCAGAGCACACTGACAGCTTTGTAGCTGCTCTGAGTCATTGGCTTGGACAAGACACTGAGCATCTACAAGGCTAAACTGGCAGCATAATTAGCACTAATTGGCTGCTGACTAGCAGTCAGAACAGAGCCCCAGGATGAGTGAGCTTTGGAGACCTCATTCTGTTCTTGTTCTTCAGAGTCTTCTCACCTGGAGAAGGATTTGGTCACAGATTCATAGAATGGTTTGATGTTGAAGGGACCTTTAAAGCTCAGACAGTCCCAGTGCCCCTGCAGGGACATCTTTCCCCAGCCCAGGCTTCTTAAGGTCTCATCCAGCTTGGCCTTGAGCACCTCCAGGCAGGAGGTGCTCAATCCACAACCTCCCTGGGCAGCCTGTGCCATTGTCTCACCTCTCTCACTGTCAAGAATTTCTTCCTCAGTTCCAGTCTCAACTTGCCCTCCTGCAGCTTCAATCCTTTCCTTCTCACCCTGGCACTCCCAGCCCTTGTCAAAAGTCCCTCCCCAGCTCTCCTGCAACCTCTTCAGTTACTGGAAGGCTGCTTTAAGGTTTCCCTGCTTCAGTTCCAAACCCTTACCCCTCATCCTGTCACTCCAAACCCTTCTGAACAGTCCCTCCCCAGCTCTCTAGGACCCCTCCTGGTACTGGAAGGCTGCTCTAAGGTTTCCCTGTTTCAGTTCCAAACCCTTACCCCTCGTCCTGTCACTCCAAGCCCTTCTGAACAGTCCCTCCCCAACTCTCCTGGACCTCCTTCAGGTACTGGAAGGATGCTCTAAGGTCTCCCTGGAGCCTTCTCAAGGCTGAACAGACCCAACTCTCCCAGCCTGCCCCCATGGGGGAGATTCTGCAGCCTTCTGATCACCTCCATGACCTCCTCTGGCCCCTCTACAGCTGCTGTGGTGGCAGGTGGCAGATGGTCACTCCACAAACCTGGCACTGGTCTCCACACTTGTAGCATTTTTGGTATCTTACCTGGCTTGTTTTTAGCTCCTGTGTGCCAGAGGTGACTCAGAAGATGTCTCTGCTGCTCAAAATATTCTGATGCTGATTTGGCCTTTTTCACCTTCCCCCCCGCCACCCCCTCCCCCCCTTTTGTGTTTCTTTCCAATAACAGTACAGAAAAGGAGAACCTGAAGGTCAGAGAAGAAAAAGAAGCTGCTCCATTAGAGGACTAAAGGTCTTGGGTAGGTACAGTGCAGGGCTCCACTCACCAATTAACACCTGGGTGTACCTGCAGACTTTCTTAAGGCAGCTTTAACTTGGGTCTTTCTCTCCTGGAGCCACAAACTGAGTCCACAGCCCCCACAGCTCTGCTCTAGAGATGCCCCCAGAGAGGCAGAAATCAACAGGCAGTGGAGATTTCCCTCCCTTAACTATGAGAGTTTCTCCACCCCAGTGTGGGGCTCATTCCTAGAATGATAGAATCAGTCAGGGTTGGAAGGTACCAAAAGGATCACCTAGTTCCAACCCCCCTGCCATGGCCAGGGACACCCTACCCAACCTACCCAAATCTTTTGAATCAGTCAGGGTTGGAAGGGACCACAAGGAGCAGCCAGTTCCAACCCCCCTCTGCCATGCCCAGGGACACCCTACCCTAGAGCAGGCTGCCCACAACCTCTGCCAGCCTGGCACACAGCTTGGGGTGCTCAGCAAACTTGCTGAGGCTGCACTCAATGCCTCTCACAAAGCTGCTGTTGCTGTTTTGCCTGGCACCTGCCTGCCCTGTGGGTCAAGAGGGATTAATTACTCACACCCAGTTTTTGAACCTGATTTTTTTGGTTTGTTTTTTTTTTTTTCCCCTCTTTTTTGAGTCACTTGGTCTTGGCTGCTTCAAAATTGCCACGAGAAGACTCAAAACTCCCTCCCAGATTTGCTGGCTTTGCTGGAAGGTTTCAGCCTCATTTTTCCCCACCCCCTTGCTCCATTTCTGAGGTCAGCAATTGCCTCTTAAGTCTTTCTTCTTTTCAACAACAGCTCTGAGTAATGAGCCTGGTTTGGTTTTTCCTCCACCACCACCTCCTCCTCCTCCTCTCTCTCTTCTCAGGTATTTGTGAAGCAGATGGTGAGAGGTGGTAATTTGGGATGCCAGAACAAAGCTGACCTACAGATGTCTCACGCTGCCAGCGTGGTCTCCCCTGCTCAACCTGAAAGTCCTGCAAGGGCAGGAGGGTGACAGCGCCAGAAGATGCACATTTCCTCCGTGGAAGGAAAGCAGGAGGACCTCGCCCCCACGAACAAAGAACTTTTTCCCCTTTCCTCTTCACACCATTAGAGCATGGAGAAAGCTGCTCTGAAGGAAGAGAGCTGAACACAAGCCCCGAGACAGCAGAGATGGCTCAGCAGTGGCACCAGCAGCTCCTGTGCCTCGAATGCTGCTTGCTGCTGATGCCTTGCCCTGTTTGTCCACCCCCACCCACCCCAAATTTCCTTCTGACATCACGCCCCAGGGAGGTTGTGGAGCACAGAAGCAGTCTTCATTTTCTCCCCTTTGGCAGGAAGGGAGTAGTCTTCCTCAGGTGACCTCTGGATGAACTTCTTCAGGGGCACACATGTGGTTTTGATTGCTTTATTGGTTAACAGCAGGCCGGTTCTAGCCTAGAGTCTGGCAGGTGTTTTAACACAAGATATTAGCTTGTCTGGCTTTACCTGTAGCCACAACCTCCCCTCTTTCAGCTCCATGCCTTAGTAGGTCCCATTCTAGTTGAATCACAGAATCTCTTAGATTGGAAGAGACCTTAAAGGTCATTGAGTTCCAATCATTAGTTTCACACCCACAAGTCCCCGACTGAACCAAATCCCTCAGCACCACATCCAATGGCTATACTTGGAAGGGACCACCAGGATCATCCAGTCCAACCTTCCTCCCAGCATCCTTAATCCTCAGGCCACAGCCCCAAGGGCCACATCCACTCTTTTTTTTAAGCACCTCCAGGGATGGGGACTCCACCACCCCCCTGGGCAGCCCCTTCCAATGCCTGACCACCTGCTCAGTAAAGAGCTTCCTCCCAACATCCAACCCAAACCTCCCCTGAGGCAACTTTGAGGCCATTTCCTCTTGTCCTATCATCAGTAATTCAGAAGAAGAGGCCAGCACCAGCCTCACCACAACCTCCTTTTGGGTGGTTTCATTACACTTGGAGTCAAAGACTCTTCTTTGTACCTATCCTCTGGTATTAATCCATATTTACACGACTCACCATAGCCTATCTCACACACACACACACACACACACACATTTCAGCTGCATTTCCCAAGAGCTCTGCCCAGAGCTGCTTTGCTCAGGAAGAGCTCTGATGCCCAGCCCCACGCTGACCTCCTTTCTGCTCAGCTCTCTGCTTGCCCCCACCTGGCAGGATGCTGCCTTGGGCTGCTCAGCAGCCTGGCAAGCACTGCTGCAGGCACTGGGGAGCTTTAGCTGGCTCCACTTCCAGCTTGGAGTGATGCTCAGGCGTGGTCCTGCTGCTCTTCTGTGTGCCAGCTGCTGGCAGGGCAGCAGGCTCCCAGCAGCAGTGTGGCACTGGGGGTGCTGCTTATTGCCCAGGGGCTTGCCAGCATATCTGGCTTGGTGAGAGACAATCGAGTCCTCCTTCACATCTCCAAGGCAAAGAGGGGTCCTTGATCCAGTTAAAGGTGGCAAAGCCACCCTGATCCAACTAAAGGTGGCAAAGCTACCCTGATCCTAAAGGTGGCAAAGCTACCCTGATCCAACTAAAGGTGACAATGCCACCCTGATCCAACTAAAGGTGACAATGCCACCCTGATCCAACTAAAGGTGGCCAAGCTACCCTGATCCTAAAGGTGGCAAAGCTACTCTGATCCTAAAGGTGATAAAGCTACTCTGATCCTAAAGGTGGCAAAGCCACCCTGATGCTAAAGGTGTCAAACCCACCCTGATGCTAAAGGTGTCAAACCCACCCTGATGCAGCTAAAGCAGCTCCTGCTTCCCTTCCCCAGGTGATTCCATTAGGTCAGGAGCTGGCACAGGCTGTCCAGGTTGGTGGCAGTGTCCCCACTGCTGCAGCCGCCCCAAGAAACCTGCGCCCATGGCACTGACAGAACCAGTCGGGGCTGGAAGGGACCCCAAGGAGCATCCAGTTCCAACACCCTACCCTAGAGCAGGCTTGGGGACACGTTTTGGTGGCCACGGTGGGTTTGGTGGGCTGCTGGTTGATCTTGGTGGGACACACACACACACACACACACACACAGTCTTTACTCTGCTCTCCTCAGACCCCACCTGGAGCACTGTGTGCAGTTCTGGAGCCCCCAGCATAGGAAGGACATGGAACTGCTGGAGAGGGTCCAGAGGAGGGCCACGAAGATGCTGAGAGGGCTGCAGCAGCTCTGCTGTGAGGACAGGCTGAGAGAGCTGGGGCTGTGCAGCCTGGAGAGGAGAAGGCTTCGAGGAGACCTTAGAGCAACCTTCCAGTATCTGTGAGGGCTCCGGGAGGGCTGGGGAGGGACTGTTCACAAGGTCTTGTAGTGACAGGAGGAGGGGGAATGGGTTCAAATTGGCAGAGGAGAGATTTGAACAGGATGTTAGGGAGAAATTCTTCAGAGTGAGGGTGGCGAGGCACTGGAACAGGTTGCCCAGGGAGGTTGTGGCTGCTCCCTCCCTGGAGGTGTTCAAGGCCAGGCTGGATGAGGTCTTGAGCGACCTGATCTAGTGGGAGGTGTCCCTGCCTATGGCACAGGGGGGTTGGAACTGGCTGAGCTTTGAGGTCTCTTCCAACCTAAACCATTCTGCGATTCTATGAATTCAGCATCTGGTAAAGAGTTCACTCCGAGCTGCCTTTAGCTCCGAGGGAGAGCTCAGAGCAGCTTTTCCCAGTGCCTGAAGGAGGCTACAGGAGTGCTGGGGAGGGGCTTTGGACAAAGGCTTGGAGTGACAGGAGGNCAGGGAGGGAGGTTGTGGCTGCTCCCTCCATGGAGGGGTTCGAGGCCAGGCTGGATGAGGCTTTGAGTGACCTGATCTAGTGGGAGGGGTCCCTGCCTGTGGCACAGGGGGGTTGGAACTTGGCTGAGCTTTGAGGTCCTTTCCAACCTAAACCATTCTGTGATTCTATGATTCTTTCATCACGGAACCGTTTGGGGTTAGAAAGGAACCTCGCAGCTCCGTTCCGCAGCCCCACACCACCTTCCCCAACCCCAGCCTGTTTGTTTATAGAATATCTTTATGACTTTATGACTATTCCCAGCCGCATTATCTGCGCCTCTTGTTTTGGTTCGCCACTCCACAGAGCGGCGGCGGCGGCGGCGGCGAACTCCTCAGCGCCGTGGCAGGGCCCCGCTTCGCCTCGGCCACCACCCCCAAAGCTGCGGGCTCCGGCCCCGGAGGGAGCTTCGGGGAATCTCAGAGCCCACCCCCCGGCGGGCACGGCAGAGGCTCAGGGGGGTGGGCAGGCAGGAGGGCGGCGGCGCTCGGCTCGGCCTTTCCCCGGGGCCGGGCAGGGCCGGGCAGGGAGCGGTTGCCATGGCGACTCCGGGGCGGCCATCTTGGGGCTGTCCCCGCCCTCACCTGGGCCGCCCGCGCGCAGGTGAGCCGCCATGTTGCGGCCCTGAGCCCGGGCCGGGATGCGGTGTGGAGGCGCAGCGGCGATCGGCACCGACCCCCCTCTCCTGCACCGCCTTCTGCTTCCGCGGGGGTTCCTGCTTCTGATCGGTAATGGGGAGCGCCGGGCGTGAGGCTTG
>VWZI01022775.1:19146-88947 GCA_013396835.1 Psilopogon haemacephalus
TCTGTTTTCCCTTTGTTGCTTTGTTGTAAGTCTCCTGAATCCGAGATCTGAATGCAGGGAGCATTATCAATGACTTTTAAATAATAACAAAGGGGGAAAATAAAAATAATTAGCCCCGCCTCTTCTAGTTTCAATTACTCTAATTAAAAACCCGAAAGGCAATTCCTAGGCAATATCTAATAATAGAATTAGCAATCGGATCCATCATTTCACACGGGGATTTACTTGCAGGGGTACTGTGCGAGCTCTATTAATAATAATAAAAAATCCTGCTAACCCTCTTTTTAAAATTAATAACTCTGTAATTATAATAATTTTATATGCCTTTTTATAAGAAGAGGTTAATGTTGCCACAGTCTGGGGATGGGAAGGATGAAGTGAAGCGAAATACTGCTGCTTAAACTGACACCTTCCTATTTTATTAGAAGACATTATTATTATCAGACATCTGCAGGTAGAGAATTAAAATTAAAATCGCTTTCAACAATTCAATACACTTTTTATCAGCCATCTATCTGAAAATCATGAACATTCATCATCGGAGGCATTCTCCCTGAAAACAAGAACCCATTCAAATTTTATACAAATTATCATATTTATCATAGTCTGAAACTCTGGAGTAACATCTCCACAAACTGTCTGCTAACTCCCCAGGGAACTGAATTCCACTCCGCAGTCGCTCAGAGCAATTCTCGCTCCCTCTCCCTCTCTCTCGGCCCTTTCACACTCCCTGCTTCCCGCGACTCCGCAGCCCCAGAACGGAGAGAACGAGGGTGCGGAGAGAGTGGGGCAGAAAGATGTGTCGAGAAACCACGCTAAAATAAGGCACAACAAGGCGAAAAGCCATCCCCATCTCGGCGAGGGAAGGAAGTTTCGCCTGCTGCAGCGGGGCTTTGGAACCAGCCGCTTCTCCCTGCCGATTTTGGACGGGTGGCGTCAGCTTGTCCGTGAGGCGGAGGTCTTTGTATGAGAACATTATTGTGAGGAGCAGCGATAATAGCAATACTAACAACAGTATCAAGAACAGTAATATTCGATTCCCTTCCACTTTTGTTGTTGTTTGTTTTTTATTGATTTGAAAACACTGCCAGTGTTTTGCCGTGCAGAATCCAAGCGGCGCAGGGAAATATATAGGCTGTTATTTATATGGGCATTTGGTGCTGGTGACAAATGACACGTATCGGTGCTTCCTGTTTGCGGGTCTGGATGAGACAAATCACTTCCCACGCTTTGCTAATGACAAAAAGTTCATCAGCGCTGAATCAGGGGCTGAAGTCTCACCGGTTCCACCCGTGTATTGATCGCCCCTGAAGAACGCGTTTCTCTCTGGCAGGGGCCACAGACGCTGAGGGGCTCTGTTCCCCCCACCCTGGGGCGACCCCGGCTCCTGGCCCCGCCGCCCCCCAGCCCCGCTCGCCCCAGCACCACGGAAAAAAAGTAGTTCCAATACAATGTTTGTTAACTAGGTTATCTAGGCTGTAGAAGATTTTAATGTTGAATTTTATAGCTTTACCACGCTCTACCGTCCTTGTGAATATTGTAATATTGCATTTTTTACAAGTTACTCTTCTGTTAATGTTCCAGCTAGTAACTTTTATAATCCTCCTCAATGAAATTTTTTTGTATTCTTCCGCACCGTTAACCTCAATGGCGGCACCTCAGCCCCTGGCAGGAGGCAAAGATGAAATGAATTCCTCTTTAATCAGAAATAATAATAATAAAAACACACACAAGACTCCCTCTGCCTTCAATTTCAGCTTTCCTTTTCGGGGAGGGGGTGTCACCTCAGGACTCTCCATCTCCCTGCTCTATCCTGCACCCCTGGCACGTGCCTCTGGCAGAGGTGGGGATGGGCCAGGAACGGTTCTTTTCCGGTGCTGGTCACTCCACTGGGGATGGGTGCTTCATAATCTTCCCAGGCCTGGTCTGTGTACTCCCCCAGACATTGCTACTGCTTTCTGCTGACAGTCTGGAAGCTGGCTGTGCTGCTGAGATGAGCTGTCAGCCTTCACAGAGCTGCCTACCAGAAGGGAAAGTTGGGCACTTGTTTTCCTCCTTCCGTAATTCTGTCTGTGGTTTGACTGAGGTGCCCCATAGGGCAGCATCCTTAGAGCAAGTCCCACCGGCATCAGTCAGCTGAGCTCAGCTCACTAGTTTCTGTTGACCTCAGCTGGGCTGGAGGTGTCCAAGCCCTGGCTGTTTGTTTTGCTGAGTGGTTGGAGATGGATGTCAAAGAGGCACCTATGCAGGAGATGCACTCAGATGGACTTTTAATAAAATACAACCCTTCAGATGTAAATAAGGCTGGAAATCATGCTCCCTCCCTTCCAAAGTCCCCAACCTCCAGATGCCCTTACGATTGAATTAGGCTTGCAAGTGCAAATGATCAACACTCAGCAGCAGAAGGAATCATACGGCAGTAATGAACTGGGTGCCTTTTATCCCAGAGAGTGTATTTTGAACAAGGATTGGATATTATTTCCCTTGGTCATTGTTAGTATTTGAGAACTTTGTTCTCAGACTCAGCCTGAGTCTTGTGTGAATGAAACACTGGAGAGCTTTGTGTATGCATTGGCATGGGTGAGGACTGCCTCTGAGCCTTGTCTACCAGATAACTTCCAGAAACTGCATAAACAACTCTTAGCCTACTGTCCCCAGGATTATCCCAACAGCAAATTTTCTCAGTCCTAGCTCCTGGAGTCAAGTGATGATACACAACTCCCAGCTTTCATTTATTTTTAGGCTGATGTTGTCACAAGGTAAGATTTAGTTCAGGCATTAGCAACCAAATGAGAAGGATGTAAAGTTTGTTGTTTGTTTACTTATATCTCAAACTTTAACTGATTCATGATTCATACAGTGTTTGGAGATGACAATGGGACACTCCTATAATTTATCAATCAGAACAGCTTACTTTAAAAACATACAACAAGCTTTCTGGTCACGCCACAATATAAAGAAGGTTCTACTCTCATAGCAATCTACAACTGAGCAATCACAATAGTTCATATGGTTCAGGATTAAATAATAATTTGAAACTAAAGCACACATATGCAAAGGAACTATTTTTTTTATTTTTCAGTTGAACTATTTAAACAAGTATTATGATTTAATTTCTTTGTTACTTTTTTTAAAGGTGAACAGGTACAACAGGTGCAAGTTTAAAAGAAGTGAAACAGTGGGGGAAAGTTGGATTATTTTCACAGAATTGTTACTGTTTAACTAGTTAATACTCTGGTGTCATCACGAAAGGCAAAAACATAATACAAACTAGTCTTTGCTCTAAAATCTTGATTTAGGAAAGAATTACTATTCTTCAAATTGTTTATCTAGAACCTCATGGGATGCTTTTCAGAGCTAGTGCTGAGTGGATAAATAGGAAAGCAGTATTTCTGTGCTGCTAGTAAGGAGAAAAGGCAAACCAGGTGGAAAACACAAAGGAAAACAGAAACAAATCTGGGCACCAGGTCATTGCTAATTTAGTGAGGAACTGTTAAACAAAATGACTAAGCTGTCCCCTCAGGCCTGAGCAAAATCAACAGCAAGTTTGATCTTCTTGTCCAGAGACCAGCAGTGCACACCAGGCTTCCTGACTCCTACCCAGACTCTTCTGCAACTCCTCTTTGTAGACGAGCTCCAGTAGTCTCAGGGTATCCTTTCTCAGGATGTCACTGGAATGACATAGAGTACACAGCACTCTTGTTCTGAGCATGGCTTGGATATTACGCTGATCACATAGTATTTGAACAAAACTAGCTTTTCCTGGGGAAAGGGCCCCAAAGGACCCATCAGGCTTTAATGGCCTTAACCTGGAGTCTCCACATGCCCTATACCCTCTAGCCAGTGGGCTGGAGCCTGGGAGCTCAATTTGAGTTCTGACTTGGGCTTTGCTTCGTCAACATTGTAGGTGTACTATCTTCCCTTGGTCCTTCAGATGGACTTTGGACTTGCATTGTAGGTAGCTTGTCTCCTGGTTGCCCCATCTTATATATATGTTGCAGTTTGTCTCCAGTCGTACCTTTTAGTCATGACTTTTGCATTGCCTCTGAATCCATTCTGCAGCATTTTCTGCAGTCCTGTCTGACCTTGTCTTCTCTTGCTTCCCAGCTGGCCTTCTCTGGATGTGCTTTAGAGGTGGCTCGTTGCTTACTTTGCTTGGGTCTGGTGACGGAGCCTGTTGCTGACTTCTGGCTCTGCTTGCTGTACTCAAGCACTATGCAACCCTGCCCCACCACCATGTGCCTGCCTTGGGGATGCTTTTGGCTTCTGGCTTATCTGTACTGAGAGAACGGCTGGCCCTTGTTTCTCCCTCCTCTGTTTGTTTCACAGAGCGGCTGCAGCTCTTTGTGCTTCCACTTGTGTTAAGGAATTATTTGGGGTTCTTGCTGCTGTTTATTCACACTCTGGCTGCACGCACAATATCGAAAGCCTGGCTGAAAGACTATACTCCCCAGTGTTTTTCACTGTCAGATCTCAATGAATACTTGCAAGGCAAGGGTTTACTGTTTTGTGAGTTGGTGGTAGAGGGGCATTTGTCCTTCTTAACTTCAGCTGTCTGTGAAACCGATATTTCAAACTAATTTTCTGGTGTCAGTGAAGACTTTGAGGTCAGATAAAATCTGATGAAAAGATTAAGAATAGTCCCTTTCCCCTTCTCTTTCCTTCTTCAGCTGTATAACTTTTGTGGGTCAAAATCTTGGTCATCTCTGTTTATTCCTTATAGGGACCTTAAATGTTTTCATTCTCTCCCATCCTGTTTAGCACATATGTTGAGATATCTTAGTTCTAGTACCATTTATTCACAAAGCCTGGGAGAAAACTCTGAAGATGCATTGCTAGATGCTCTTATGATCCCTTATACCCAAAACCTGGTGTGAAAATTTGCATGCCTTGATTCTAAATTTAGTGTTCTCCTAGTCTGGGACACTGCTCCCATGTGTTTGCTGTTGGTGTGCAATACAAATTTTAGTCCTTCCTTTTAACAGCTAAATTATAGCAGGGAATTTCCCTCATAATTCTGCTCCCCCTGCCCACCAAACCCACCGCTTCTGTTCTGAAAAAAAAAATGTACTCAGTTTGAAGCTAGTCCATGACTGCTGAAGTGATTTGGAGGCAGATCTGCCAAAGTGTGTTCTGTGTCAGTGGCAGCAGTAATGTCTTTCATACTTCAGGGGCAGATTTAGGGAAAGGAGAAGAAAAGATGCAATTCTGAAACAGGTAACTTCATACACAGTTTTTTGCATGGGTAGCAGATCACTGATTTATGAGAAAACTTATTTTAAAAAAAGATATGAAAAATTCCCATTAGAAAGATCAGAACTAATAAACTAGTGGCTTTGGAGAGAGGAAAATAATATTCTAAGCAGGTGAAAGTTTAAATTAATGTCAGCAATTGTGTTGATGGTATAAATGCATGTCATTATGTCATATGGACATGCCTGGTCTGGCTTTAAACTTGCTAATTTAAGTATTGTTCATAGGCTGTTATTAGTTCAAGCTGGACTCTGTGGTTGGTACCTGCTTCACTTTTCAGGAGGGTTTCATAGTGCATGCTGAGCTTCACATTATCACTGCTGTGCTGCTGCCTGTTTCAGAGCTTTCACAGATCTGTCTGCACTGCACTGTCCCTCTCTGCAGAGGCTGGTGGGAACCAAATGCCTATCGGTGAGTCTAAAGCAGAGAGCTGGGTGTGCTTGCCAGGAAGCTGCCAGCATCGAGGTGTGCAAGGTGAAAGCGAGTTCAGGGTGGGAAAGGGGAGAGAGTGCAAAGAGGTACTGCTCATCCGGGCCCTGCCATTGTGGTCAGCTGTCATGCTGCATGGGATATAGAGAATTTCAGGTGTTGGTTGTAAATTCTTCAAAGTCAGGATCACTCTGTACAGCTACTAGCATGGTGGGGTCCTGATTCCTCGTCTGGGATCTGGTACTGCTGCAGTTCATACAGCACTGGTGGCACCGGAGCTGAATGTATGACAGACACAGGGAAAAGGGCAGAAATTTGTACTCTCACTGGTTTGTGAGGAATCTTTAATGTTAACTATGGTAACAACTGTGTGAAGTTTAAACCCACTCCATGTTTCTGACACAATAATGAACTGTAAATAGACAAAGAATTTGATCTTTATTAAAGAGCAACTCTTCCCCTTACAGAACTGTCAGCAACTCACTTCTCGGTGAAGCTGTTTGGCACACACATACATGAATGTAGCTTAAAATAATATCCTTCTGTAGGTTTGCAATATGTTTATGCTCCTTTGCAAGTGTGTCCAAATGTGCATGTATCATTCATATATCTTGTAAGCAAATATTGTTTTATGTCTTAGCATGTCTGAAGAGTACAAGATTTGCATATGGTATCGGTGCTGATATGTTTGTAAATTCTTAGGTGGTGAATGTCTGGGAGAAGGAATGTATCCCTTTAAGTGAAGATGTTTTCAAACACCCCCCCCTTTATATCGGCATGATTGTGCCTGAGAAGGAGGTGAGAGAGTGTGCTTCTCTGTGTCACAGTACAGGCACACCTGTGTATCCCTGAGTGGATGCCCATATGCAGGTAGCCTGGCAGCTCTGGTATGTGACCATGTGCATGTTATCCCAACCACGTGTGTGAATGTGTCAGTCTGCACACGGCTGAACGTGTCTGTGTGGGAAAGGGAGTTTAAGTGAGCTGCATAACTCCTCCTGTGCAGTATAGGCATAAAACTGCAGTATCAGGAAGACCTTGGCTGACAGTCTGGCAGTGTCAGGCATGTTTGCAGAAGATGAAGCAGAATAGACAACATGAAAGTTATTTTTGTCTATCAGCTGAAGCATTATAGAGACATCAACAAGCTCTTGTCTCATGCCAGCTTAATTCCTAGTTAATCAGCAGTCTGCTTGGGCAAAGGAAAGAACTCACATCAGGGGCTGATGATGAGCCAAACTTTCCAATACTGATTCAGGAGTCTGCAAGAAGCCCTCAGTATTGCTCTGCCTGCAGTTGGCTGCATTGCTACCTGCTGGGCAATGCTCTGAGATAGCTGAATGCTTCATCAGCTGTGTTGTGTTGGGAATCACTCCTGTATAGGGAATATGGGTTGGTTCTTCAGCTATCCCTTGCCAGGCGGTCATCAGAGGTTTATTTTTCACAGTGTGTGATCAAATGCCGTATCCAGGCAAGTTTCAAGTGACTTAAATAATTACAGGTCTTCCGTTCTCTCTCCTGGGGCACTTCCATGTAACCTGCAGGTTGACTCTCGTTTGTTTCACTTCTGTTACATCTAATGAGACCTTCCCTCTGTCCCTGGTGCTGTGTAGAGATGTTGCTTCTGCCTTTTCTCGTTCATGAACTAAACCCCTCTTTGCTTGTTGGCATTGTATTTCACAGCAGAGGGCCATCTCACTTTGTTTTCTAACTGGCTTTCCCATCTGCTTGCTGAAAAGCCACCTTCTTCCTTGCTTTTCTTCTGGTGGGTTTCTCTGATGCCACCAGAGCAGTGTGGGAGGGTACCTGCCTGCTCTGTGACTGGCATGTGTTTATTGCAGACCTACAGCCAAACTAATTAAAGTGCTGATTGAACAGAGCCTGGCAACCAGCCTGATAGTCACTTTCTGGGAGCAACTGTCATGGTGTGTCCTATTGTACAAATGTCCACAGAGAGTAACAGGAAACAGCAAATTTTCATGTGTGGCTGCTTGGGATTCAACCAAACAAGTTACCGTGGGGTGGAACGAGCTTGGGAGTGGCTTCGGTGTTGGCTGTTTAAGGAAGTTTCTGTGCATGTCCTTGTCCTGCAGCACTCTATACTGAGGAGAAAGTCATCAAGAATGAACACCTCCCATTTCTTACCCTCCTCCTACCCCCTACTTGCCCCACTTTGCTCCCCCAAGCTAAGGCTAAGCTACCACAAATTTCCTAGGTATCAGCAAGCACCCGTGGGCAGTTGTTATGATATAAGTGGTGTTCATGCCCTGTCTGCTTTCATGCTGGGATTTTAGCATGATTAGGTGTAGAGTGATTCAGCCATCAAGCAGTCATGTAACTCCTAGCGCATGAACTTGCCTTCAGCTTTACTGGACAGACTGAACCTTTATCCTTTTGAATGCCGAGCAGACTGATGTTTATTTCATTCTTGAAAGGGAAGTGATCAATGGATTGTAGGTGCTATGTCCACAGCTGTGGTAGAAGTCTTTATAAGTGCTAATACCACAGGCATAAAATGAGTGGAGAGCCTTCATATGGCCCTGTCTTAGCTGCTGAGCTGACAAATGTCAGAATTTAGTATACTCTACTATAGTGTATGATATGCTTTGCTCTATATCATTAATAAACTTGTGAATCGGCCTGACACAAAACTCGCCTATACCCTCCCATGTGCTGATCAATGTCCTGTTACCTTACCCTTGCTTTATGGGCCATCAGCCAGGTTTCATTCCATGTGATGGTGTGCCATGCAAGCCCATCTGATGTTGCTTTCTGCTAGGGTCTTGCCAGGCCCTTTTCTCAAGGCTACTACTCTGAACTTCTCACACTCACTTTCTGTATTGCTACAAATTAATTTCTCTTCCAGACCTTTCCCAGTTCCCTCAGTGGACTGTCTGCCAATGGAGTTTATCATTATTACCACTGTGAGGCCAGGCAGTCCTGCAGAGGCCAGCACAGCTGTATGCACAGTGCTGTAAAAACACACAGAGCACATGCATCTAAAGACATTGGACTGGAGGGCATGAAGTGTTGGAGGGAAAAAGTTGAGGAGACACTGTGAAGTGGTTTGTACTGCTTCCTCTAGCACACTCTGATCAGAAGTTTTTTGGTCTCTGTTTGCTAGAAGGGCCAAGTTAAACATATCTGAGTGTTTTCTTACCTCACTTCTTTTTCTACGACAAGCTCTGGCATCAAAGATTCCATTGCTATTGGAAGGTCTTAAGTAGTATGTTGCTCTCTCTGGGATCTTCCCATTTAACCTCAGCTACTTTGGCCTCAGAAAAATCTGATAATAGTTTTGATGGGAATCACCTGGCCAAAGGCTGATAACAGGGAATAACTGAGGCTGTCAAGAGGAGTGAAAAAAGTAAGTGATCTAGAAATGGGCTCCTGTTATCTTCAACAGTGTGATTCCACTGCTTGGTTGCTAGCCTAGGGCAGGTGTTCCTCCTGACAGAGCCAGGCTAGCAAAGTTGTTTCCATGGCAGTCATCTGGGCTCCATGTCCATGCTATATCCTAATGTCTCCATCTCCCTTGCAGTTCATAGTGTAGACTGTCTGTGGTGTTACCAGGCAGTGTGCTAAGCAGTGGCTGCATTATTCTGCATGATTGCTTAGTGTGCCAGAAGGGAGGTATAGATACAGTGTCCTGCACTGAAATGCTCCAGTTACCTTCCAGGGTCAAACATAGGCTGTAGGCTTGGGGAAAACTGGTGGCAGTACAGATAAAGCCTCATCAGTGTGATTAGTGTGTGCCAATTACTGACTTCCTAAAGTTTGTTGGTTGTTTTTTTTTTTTCTTTCATCTCTTCTGCTATTTATCAGCTATCCTCCCAAACGCAGATCCTTTCTTTTCTGCAGCACTCACTCCTGCTCCTCCTTTGTGTTCTGTCTGCCCAGTCTCAGCTCTTGCTCCCAACCTGGCAAAATGTGTTGTTAGATCTTTTTGCCTAGAATGCTGGATATTTGAGGCTCCGTATATAGTCAGAGATCCAGGGATGTAGTCAGGGGATGTTCACTTGACCTAAGATTCAGAACTGCTTTCTGGAGCAGTTCTTGGGCTTACAGGCTGGCTGTGTGCCAGTGAAATGCCTAGGTTAGATGAGCTGAAAAAGATCTGAGGAAGACATGCCAGTGGGTCAGACAAAACTGAAGAAGGGAGATGGGAAGAACTGAGCAACAATAATCTGATCTGTTTCCTAGAAACTCCTGACTGAACTCTGTTAGTTCCAAGGTGGTAGATACTTTATAGTCATTGCTGAGCATGTGCATATCTTAATCCTGTTTCTGTCCTGTTTGAGTCTCTAATAGCAGTGACATACAGAGGAGTGTCACAGAGGAAAACATTGTTCTGACTCTGGCACCCTGTGACCATAGCTGCAGGAGAATCAGTTGAGATTAATGCAAAGAGTGGCTGCATTTCTGTCTCTCTAGACTCTTACCAGGACTTGGCAAATGCTCCATGTATTTTTGTTTGCTTGTCGCTTCTTAAACTCATGACCTTAATTATAAATGACCCAGGGAGATATTTGTCACCAAGAAATGGGTAGGGAGGGCAGAAGGACTTCTCTTGATCAGAGTGGCAGGTTGAAAATGCTTCGGTATGTCTGCTTTGGTCCTGTCCATCTTTGTGTCAGAATGAAGGGAACCTGTAAAAATACTCCAGCTTCTCTGATTGCATCTGAGTCACTCTGGGCTCTGCTCTGGGGCCTTGTTTACTGTTTGGGAAGTGGTCTGTCCAGTTCTCACTCCCTGCTGCTTGTGAATATGGTCCAGGACTTGCTTCCCCTCTGTCAGCCCTAACAGTGATTAATAAGGACACACATTTCCTGGGTTTGGCACCCATTTTTCTTAAAGACTTGCAAGCTAGTGGTGAGGAGACTGAGATTATAAACCATTGCTGGCATGTGAAGGGCCTGGGGGCAGCAAGTCTTGGAGAGGCTGTGATGCAGTTCCAAGCATGGTGAAAGCGCAGGGCAGCTTACAGAGACAAATTTTGCTGTCAGTTGTAGGTTTTCTGCAGCTGAAGTGAGATGCTGGAATCTATGGTTCATTGTTATTCACATTGATACCTTCTCAGAGGTGACAACCCCAACAGTAGCTGTTGTGGTACTTCTAGCTCTTACAGTGCACTTCTTCACGACCTCAAAGATCAAGAAAAGCCAACAAGTAGTATCCTGGAAGATTTTCCATGGAACTTGGGACTTTTTGCCTCTCATGTGGTTTCTGTGAGATGCAGCCTGTATGCTGTCAACCCAAGTGGCTAAGTGAATATTGTTTTGTTTGCCTTTCTCAAATGGCTCATTGTCCAGACAAGTCTTCCCTTTTAATAGGTGAGAGTCTGACCTAAGTACAAAGCCTGAGGCCAGCCCCACTACAAGAAAAGGCTGAACACTGATGGCAGCAGGGAGTTTTCTTGGTATTGTTGCTACTGCTTGCCATAATGTCCTATTGCCTGAGCTCTTTCTACAGAGCTCCATAATAAGCCCCATGTCTGGAATACAAGCATGTTTTGCAGTCAGTCCTTCTTCCACTGCCCCATTTCACAGGGGAGTAAATGCCAGCACTGTCGTCCCACTCCCATCTTTATTGACTTCTTTATACACTTTGGTCATTTGGTCACATGTTTAATAGTTAGGCCTAGACCATACCTAGGACAGGAACGTGGAAGAAGTTTGGATCCTATCTCTGGCTTAGCTCAGTGTTGTAGGAGATATTAACTGAATTTAATCCATGTTAGCATCCAGTCTTTAAGACAGTGAAAACTGATCTGAAGATGTTGTGTTGTGACCTCCAAAAAGGTCTTGGTGTCAGAATACCAGAACAATGAAATCCATACAATCAATTCAGTAAAAAATATGTAACTCTGCTAATCAAATACAACCCTTTCATGAAGAGAGAAGGCCTGGCACTATGAGGCACTGAAGTAGAAACTTCAATCTTGGTAGTCTTGTAACCAAACTAAAATAAAAGTATTACTGCAGCCCCAAGTATAGGCTGGAGCATCATCTCAATCTAAATTACTAGAACCAAGTTTAATTGGACACTACAGGGTTCTCATAGCTGCTGAGTCTCAAATTTATTTTTGCTGTAAGGATGGGCTGTCTCTTATAATTGCAGTGAAGTTTTAGGTTTACGGAGCTGAAATCAGTGTGGTCTGCAAAGTCATCATCCTCACAGAAGATACCTGGTTCCCACCAGGGTTCTCCCTCGCTATGGCAGTGACAGTTCTGGCTGTCACTTGAGTTTGGGGCTGAATGTAAAAACTGAACAGTCCTATTATTTAACATAATTTGCTGGGTCTTTAGGGCAAGGAAGAGATTTGATGTCTCTGGAATTCTATGCCCTCATGTTTGACTTTACTGTAGAGATGGGTGTCTTGGCACTTTAGCACATGCTTTCACTTGAGATACCCAGCAGTAGGATGCTGCTCCATAATGTCCTGATGAACCAGAGCTCCCTGGTGCTGATCCAGGCCCTGTGAGCTCTTGGCTGGCCAAAAGGCAGTGTTTTCAAGTGCTCAGCCTTCTGACAAACTCAACTCGAGCTGCCAGGGATAAACCCAGTCTCCAGGGCAGGGTGCAAGGAGACAGTCAGTGAAGGATGGAAGGATCACTGTTTCTGTGACTGTAGCAGCCCACACATACATGAAGGAGAGAGAGACAGGGGAAAAAAAAAAAGAATTAAGGCAGAAAGTGGAGAGGATACCAGCCAGTAACCTCTGAAACTGGGGTTAACCACGTCGTTTTCAGGGATGGCCGCATCCTGCTTGGAGCCAGACCTGTGTGAAGTTGGTGTGCTGGTGATAGCAGCCAGAATGCACCAGCTCACAAACAAACAAGCAGAGAGAGGAATAAAGGAAGGCAGGAAGACAGATGCCCCTTGGGCAAACACTTGTTAAATTGACAAACTTGTAGAAAATGATTAAGGCTCTCGCTGTTCCTGGTCCAGAGGGGCCCTGAGCTGCTGCCTCGAGCTAAGATACAAAGGTAGTTCCTTGGGAGCCTGCAGTGGACAGGGCACAGAGGGAGGTGAAACAATTACTGCCTGTCTCTGCGGTGCCGTCTCTTGTCAACTGTTATTTATGTTTCCCCAAATGTTGCAGTCTTCTTACAAGGAAAGCAGGCCCTGCCAATCTATGGCGAAATAATTGCAGCCACCTCTCTCCCTCCTTCCCTCTCCCTTCTCCCTCCCTCTGTCCCTCCCTCTCCCTTGTCGCATCTCACTCTTTCCATCTCAAATTTACCTTGGACTTCTTTGATAAAGAATTGCGATGTAACCTCCAATGGGAATTTAGGTCGTTCACAGCGGTAGGGATGAGTGCTCTTTTGTGTCTTGGACCCTGCTGTGATCCCTGCTGGAAGTCACCTGAAAACAAGAGACCCATATCCCTACAGCAGCATTTTGTGCCATGCTCTGTCTTTTCTCTATAAGCTTGCAGCTGAGCCACTGTAAAAGTTCTTCCTTGTCCTTTGCAGCTGAAATATACTTCCAGGAACTGGAAGCCAGATGATGTATGCACAGGGCCCCAGCTGTACTGACCTCAGGTTAAAAACCCACTTTTCACTCCTTATAAGGGGTTGTCCCTACATCTGATGCCTGTTGCCCTTGCACTTGATTATCTTTGGAGGTCTCCATCTGGGCAGCAAAGAGTCAAACCAAGGACCTCAGGCTGGGACAAGCTGTGCTAATAAACAACCTGAAGCAGCCCGGGCCAGTCCCTGAGGTTAAATAAGTCCCATAGCCTGTAATTGCTTACTACAAAAATGCGATGCAGGGCTAAAATTGCAGTAAGCAGTTCCTGGAGATTATCTTTATCAGGAACCTCGTGCCTTCCCGCAGCCTTTAGGGTTTAACAGAGGAGCCTACGCTCTTCTCTTTTAGTGGTACCACACAGCCCAGAGATCAAGGTAAATGGAAACAAGCAGAGACTTCTGCCATCTCTTTCAGCTTCTTTGAGAGCAGGGACGCTTTAAAGGAAAGCCATCGGCACTTGGGCACGATTTCAAACTTCAGGCTTCCCCTCACCTACTGTTCTGTTCACCATCCCCCTCTTCTCTTCTTTCCTGCTACACACAGAGCCTGTCAGGAAAGGGTTAAATGCTGCTTACCCCAGCCAGCTTTGCGTATTTAAAGTGAGTAAAGGTTTAATTACCAAATGATGACAGTGTCATATGGTTTTGGTGATGGCGCGTGGCATTCGATGAATGCAGAAGAGGGGAGGATGTGGGAAAGACACTGAGTGGCAGTGGGGAAGCGAGGAAGCTAAAAATGCCAAAGACAGTAAAACATCTGTAATTTGCAATTCGCTAGTGTTCGCTGATTGCTCATGGATTAAAGATTAAAATCTATTCTCTGGCAGATGGGGGAGAGAGAGAGAGGAAATTCTTACGAGCATGTTTTGCATCTGCATTTCATTCTGCTCCTCTTTACAATAATCACGGATGAGGAAATAAACCCAGTTCTGGGCTGGCAGGAGGCGGGGAAAGCACACAATATAGGCAGGACTCAGCGTGCTTCTCCTGCTCGGGAAATGCCAAGCAGAGAGAAGCAGCTGACATCAGAATAGCTCTTCTTGGTGCCTGGGACTCTGTTTTGGCTTCGTCAGGATGAATGTTCCCGTGAGGCTTGGAAGTGCCAAGAGCCAGAGCAAAGTATTTCTTCTGGTCACCCCAATTCTGCATTGGGGGTTTCTCTGATGGGAAGGGGACGTTAGCCATCTGTCCTGTCTCAAGGGATGGCTGAGTCTGGCTACAGAGTCTATGACGTGATGTTAACGCTTGCAGGCAAACAATACAAGTAGAAATAATGTTTGCAAGTATAAATCATTTTTATAACTTCAGCTAATCAGAATCTGTCCCTTTTATGGGCATGATGAGCTCTCTCTCCCTCTCTCTCTCTTTCTCTCTCTCTCATTCTGACTCTCACACAGGGTTTCTCAAGTGTGCAGGACATTAAAAGAAAAATGGATAATAAAACTGCAAATGCAGGGCCTGCTCTTTAGAGAGGCTGGGTGCTCACAACTCTGGTTGGCTTCACTGGAGGCAGTTTTTGTGCTGAAGCCCACAATTTGAAAGGTACAAGGCAACCTTGGGGCCTGCACACCTTAGCAGCAATTTCCCTGCAGAGGAACAGATCTGGTGGTCCCCTTCCTGTGAAGTGCTACTGACAGATCTGCCTGGTCTGCAGAAATTCTGCTCTCTGGAAGGAACAAGGATTATGCCAAATAATCAGGATAGTGGAAAGGAGCTCACAGCTCCTGAGCCCTGCTCCTGGCCCTGGCCCAGTTCTTTGGGTAGTTTTGATTGCCAAGAAAGGCAACTTCTCCCTGCTGCAATATAAGCCAGTATTGGTGAGGAACCATAACTAATTTCTGCTCCTTCTGCCCTCTGCTTCACACAGTGCTGGCTTAGCTCCATCCACAATAGCATTTTTTTTTTCTGTGTCAGTAAAACTTTCTTAGATGTCTTTGAAGATGGTGCACAAAGGTAGAGATGGTAGAACCTCTCAATGAGACCATCCACAAACAGCTTGCATTGCTGTAACATTTATTGTGTAAGTGTACCTACATGTAAATTCGTCACGATATGCTCACCTTCATCTTTGTGCATATACAGAGACACTCTCCAATCCCACTGCTCAACTAACAAAACCATGCACTCCTGCCATTCAAATATTGCCAGCATTTTTAGTGCATGGAGGTAAGAAGAT
Organism: Psilopogon haemacephalus; assembly: GCA_013396835.1. Lineage (NCBI taxonomy): Eukaryota > Metazoa > Chordata > Aves > Piciformes > Megalaimidae > Psilopogon > Psilopogon haemacephalus. Next base: position 34,540 of record VWZI01022775.1, read on the forward strand.
GACATATCAAATGGAACCTAGACTGAGTTGGGTGCAGTTCAAATGAATGTTTGCCATTCAGGTAGGAAAAGGAACAGGTCTAAATATCCTTGGGCTTTTCCATGTCACATTTCTATTCTATTTTGATGCCCCTGCCATAGCTGTGACCTAGCTCCAAGTCCCCCATGCCATATTTCTGCCTTCACTCTGTCCCCCGCTGGATACCCTATGTCAACCCATAGCAAACAGATTACTTCACAGCTAGAGCCTGGATCTTTGTGAGGTATCAAAACACACATTGATGGGAGGGGATAAAGCTGGAGCTGGGCCCTGAGAGCTATTTGTGTACTTAATTGGCCTGATAAGTCTCATCTGGGACCCACAGTCCACCTGTCTGTTGGTCTGGGGCTTTTAATTTCACCTGAAGCCTGGCCTTTCATTCCTTACTTAACTTATGTTTTGTGGAAAGGTCTCAGACCAAGACTTTCCTTTGTCCTCTGTCCTATTGATAGCACCATGTCATGCTGTTCTTGACTGAGCTCTCAGGAGAGCCCCTGAACCTATTTCAAAATTGTTCAGGGATGCTAATGGACTCTATTCTGGCAATCCTCTTCAGATGTTGTGAAGTTGCACTCTGGCTGGGGGGGTCTTGCCCCTGCTCTGGTTGTCTTTGGTTCTTGACTTCAGCTGTGCCATGTAGCAGCCCTGCTCTTCCTGCTCATTAATGCTTTTCAACCTGCTCTAGAGTTCTGGCTTTGCTTTATCTACCAGTTTGTAATGATGCTTCTTTTATTTAAACTCTCCTCATCCTGGTTAGTCAAGTAATAGGTTCCCCCTAGCCCATACCAGTTGGAACATTTCTCCCATCCCACGTCTCCTGACATTACCTACTTTATTTTTGATGTGTTTTCAGCTTTGCTCCAACAGCTATCCTGCTCTTTCTCTTACCCCTATTCTAGACCCAAATCCCAATTCTAAATTTTCAGATTTGAAGTGACCAGATCTGTCTGGGCAGTGTGTGTGGGGCTCTGTCTACAGTTTTCTGGATATGTTAGCATTGCAGTTGGATTCTGTTAGCATTTAGAGATGGTGAGGAAAGTGAAGCACAGGGCAGCATTGCGCTAGGACTGTTAATGGGCTGTCAAATATAAGTTGATGCCACCGGGAGAAGTCCTCTGGGAGATCCGTTTTGTCTGAGTAGTGCCTGGTACAGATTATTTACAGTTTAAGAGAAAACTTAGGGCTCACTTAGAGCTGAGAGAATAAAAAAAAGCTGAATTTTAGCAGGATGGGGCTGGAAAGAGTCTGCTGAAGGAAAGGTGGATAGTGCCAAGCTATGTCATCTGAGAGATTTTTTTTTTTTTAATTTTTTTTTTTTTTTTGTCTGAGGAACAACTGGTAAGTGTGTGGGGTGTTGTTTAAATCTTCACTGAGGTGGTTTGGCAGTTATCTGCAGTTATCTTTGAAATAACCCGGGCTAGGACTCAGTCGGCTGGAAGTTAAGGAATGAAGCTTTATATTTACAGCTATGCACAATATACAAGCAGATATTTACAATGTATAACAGATATTTACAGACATATACAGTAAAAAAGGTAATACAGAAACACCACACCCTTCCCAGAGATCAAAATCCCTGAGGGGTGTCTAACCACCCTTACCACCTTCCTCCTTTCCCCAATCTTATCTCACCATCTGTCTCAGCAGATAGGTGAAGGTAGATTGGCCAGAGGGATTAGCAGCAGAAAAGAAGTTAGTGAAATTATTCAGATTCAGCTACAAGAGGCAGGGAGAAAAGAGCCATGCAAGAGCCACAGCCCAAAGTGGTCTGAAACAGTCCCAAACCATCTGGCTTATCTATGTTTGGGTTACAACTCTTAGACATTTTTTTTTCCTCTCAGTAAAGCTATGAGTGAAGTAGAATCGTCAGTGCTTTCCTCGCTTAGCCTGTAGTCTAATTTCTCATTCAAATCCTCCAATTAGTTCAAACCAGCACATTCACCAAAAAAAGGTGTTATATTTGCATTTGATAAATGGAAAGGAGGATGTCAGAGGGAGAAAAGAATGTACATGGAAGGAGAAAAAAAAAGTGTGTGAGGGAAAAAAACCCCAACCTGGTATTTGATTAAGAGGAGGAAAGTGATCTCTTTGAATTGGGTCGCTGCTGTTGGACCACTGGGAAAGCAGTGTCTCTGTTTGCAAGTGATCTGTTTCACCAAGCGAAAAAGATGAGGCAGAGCAGAAGAAAAGCTGAAGAAAGATCAATGGGAGGAGGGGGACAGCATGGCAGATTTAATTAATTACTGCATATTAAAATGTTTGTTTACAGTAACAAACAGCTACAAGAGGTCTGATGTTAATTAATTTACAGCATTTTTCACTGGTCCCTTTGCCGTTGCTGGCAGTCAAGGAGGTAACACTGTGGCAGGTAAGACAATGTCCCTTTGGATTTACAGCAGCGTCTTGGAGGTGAGCAGGGAAGGTAGTAGGGTTCTGCCTGAGCACCTCTGCATGTCACAAGATTCAAAGGATCTTGTCCAGATGGTTAAAGGGACATCTTTTGCCAGCCTGGGCAAAGGGTGCTGCAGCATAGCTTGGGAGTTGGGCAGTGTAAGGGTAGGTGCTTGGATAAGACCCAGGGTTTTGGGATAGGGTTTTGCTGTCATCTTGATTATGCTGCAGAAGCAGGTGTGCTGTGAGGTTTCAGCTAACTTCATTATTACGGGTCCTGCAGCTCTAAAGGAATCTGGGCAGCTTCTATGGTATTCAGGGGAGTGTAATATGATTTTTTTTTTTAGGGTTGACATGCAGAGGGTCATTCTTGTTCACATGTGAAAGACTCAGGAGTGGCAAGTGTCCTGCCCCAAAGGTGGATATGGTCACTCTCTGGGTATTTAGCAGTTTTGTTCTAAGCTGGGCTCATTTAGGTCTTGATGGGTGCACCCCAGGGGGGAGCAAATCTAGAACTGTTTGCAGTTGGAGAGAATATACCTGATCCCAGGCATCTTCTTTGAGTAAACCAAAGCTCAGGCTCTAGAGAAATCTACATATGTGGTCTTCCATCCCAGTGTGGCTTCTTTGCTTGTCTACCTTCTACTCTGGCCTTACTTGTCACCTAGATGGCTTTGGAGGACAAAGGAGAGATGGCATTTTTTTTGTACCACTGGCCCAGTTGTGCTATAGTTGTGGCTAAATACCTTCAAAGTGGATGAGAAGGTCTATGTGAGCTGAGAAGGTGGGTAGGGTCTTAAGAACAATATGTGATCTCTGCAAAAAGAGGGGGAAACCTGTAGGTTATTCATAAAGCTCTGTCTGTTGCTCTGAAGCAGATGGAGTGCTTAGCAGAGGTCTGAGAAGCCCTTTCACACACTGCATAATGTGCTTATGGATGGGCAGGTAATTAAGCATGGAAAGAGCAAGCCTGAGCTTAAAACCTCTGATCCTGGTTTCACTGGTGTTAACCCTAGCAAAGAAGCAGTACAGGAAGCCTGGATTTCACACCTGGCTGGTTTCTCTGGCTGATAGAGCTGTGTTCTGTGCTCCTTTTGAGTGAGTCCTTTGTAAATGCAGCTGTCTCTTCCTTCTTTTGGTAGTTCCTTACAACCATGAGACTATATATACCATGAAGTAGCTAAGTCAAAACTTACCTCACCTCTACCAACACTGAAGGCCTCTTCCTCAGAACCCCAGCTGGACTAAATCAGCCTTCTTCCTGAATTTACCTGAACCTCACTTGCACCAGCTGGTGCAGACTGAACCTCTGTCTTCTAGCTGCCTCAAGCCAAGAATGTCTTCTCCTACTTTTGGAAGCTCCTCATCTGAGTTGCTATGTGTGGCTGCAGGTGGGCTTTGCTCTTATCTACTTGTGGGCCTTTGCCATAATCCTATAATGGATCTTTGTGGTAGCCCTGGTATTGGCTCTGTCATTTTAATTGGCAGTTAATGCTTGTAATTGGTCCTGATCGTATCCCTCTAGCAATTAGCTCTTGTCACCCCGCTTCAGTTCCAAGTCCTTGATAGCCGGTGTTAAGAGGTCCTAACATCGTCCTGCTTAAACTACCCTTTGCTGTTTGTAATTTGACCTGCTGTAACTTTGGACATGAGCCACTGCTCCGCCCTGATCTGAGCCGTGCCCTGATCTCCACACGAACACTTGCTATAATTCTCCCTCTTACTGACCTCTACAATCAGTCCCTGTACAGAGAATCATAACAGTAATTGAATGATAATCGGCAGAAGACAGCGCACTAGCAGGGAGATGTGTTGCAGCACGGAACCCAGGAAAAAGCCTGCGTTAACTTTCTGTTTTTGTGAAACATTCAGCTCGAATTCTGTGCGTGGAGGCAGTTATAGCTATAGGGAGACTTCTTTGCATCTCTCTCCATCACGGCACTAAATTTCTACAACCCAAAGACAGAACACAGAACCTGGTGTGTTAAGAAATGGTGAGGGGCTTCTAGGTGCTAGGTGTAGCAGGGTGAGAGTGAGTTTTGTAAGTACCATGTTGTTTCAGAGGGAAGCCAGCAAGGCAGCAAAACCTTTGCTGACGAATGATTTCTCAAACCGTTAATGGGCTGAACATAGCTGAACATCTGGGGAAGACACCGGAGCAGCTGTTGCTGCTCTTTAACTTCCCCCCTGCTTTGCCTTTAACTAGAAAAGTGCTGACAGAAGGTAAGGAATGAGAAAAGCAGTGACTCTCAGGACGGGTGTATCCCTGCCCTCGATGCAGAAGTTACACAGCCTTATGTACAAGATCACAGACCATAGTGTGGGGGTGTGTTTGCACCTTGTGGTTTTAATGAGGAGACCTATCATCCTCAATGAGTCCTGGAGACATGTGGCACTCAGTCTATCTGAAAATGTCTGCTTTGTGCTCTTTGCTGTTTCTGTGGTTAATCCATGCTTCAGTAGTAGGAGCAGGTATCTTGTGTGACCTCAAATGTCTTACATAGGAATGAAAGTTCTGGAGGTCAGTCACTGCAACAGAGATCTGAGCTTGTTCCTTGTACAAGGAATGCTCAATAAGGACCTGTCTTGTAGGAAGCCCTTCCCTTTCAGAATTCTGAAGAGGAAAAGGTAAAGGTAAAGGCTAAGCTTGTAAGAGTTTGTACTTAGTATGAAAATGTCACCAATGTTGGTGGCAAAGGTGAACACAGAAAGCTGCTTTGTTTGATCATGGTTCTCCTGATGCTGTCAAGTGAACAGGATTCAGAGACCCCGGTATTAGTCCTGCTTGTTGTGTGAGCTAAACTGAATGACACCACCTCTATGCATCTGTTTCCCTTACTCTTGTTTGCTCATGGTCTGATAGATGTAGAATGTGGGCCCTTCAGCTCCAGATGGGCTCCAACAGTATTGCAGTAGATTTGTTACAGTACCAATAACATGCTGACTATGTACAGTGGACTTACTCCATTTAGTTTCTGACACACAGAAGACAAGCTGGGTTGGGAGGTGGCTGAATATCTCCATATATGAGTTCTGTTCCAATGATTTTTAGAGGGTGGTCAAACTGGATGGAATAGACTCCATCACCCATCCTTGAAGATACTTAAAGTCTGTGTGGAGAAAGCCTGAAGCAGCCTCTTCTGATGATCCTGGTTTGAACAGAGACTGGAGAGGTTCCTTCCCTCATTCAGTCTGTGGTTCTATGTTGTAAGAGTGACAGAGGTGCTGAGAGATCCTGGAGGATCTGTCTTTGGGTACAGACACAGTGGGGCATGGCCCTGAAACTGTCTCCCAGTGATCTCCTGGAAGTTTGGCAGTGATGTGGAGTTGTAGGTGTCTCCAGTATGGTGTAGGAAGGATGCTGGACTTCAGAGGGGCCTTTAGGCTGGCTGCTAACAGCTATGGCTCTCCTTTCACCTGGTCTGCAGATGCCCTGCTATCTGGAGAGTCAGCACCACCCCCTAACCTGTGTTTCTTTTTTTGGTTAGTAACTGCAAGTATGGGTAATAGCAGCAGCTGCTCTTCAGGTTCCTTTTGTTATTCTTTTTAAGTGAAATAACACAACTAAATAGCAGCCTATAAAAGACCAGAGCACAGAGGAGCCACACTGTTTCTAACAAGGCTTGTGACTAGTGACTCTGTGTAGCTCCATACCACTGTCTTGGAGCACTGGTGTAGTTATTCTTTCCTAGTGTGTGTTGGTATTTCACTTCTTTTTTTCTCTTCTTTATTTCACTTCTTTTTTTTCTGACAGAGATAAATGATTTCTTTAGATCTGAATAATAAGTAAGTAAAATAAATGTGCATGTCGAGTTGGTAATTCTGACTCTAGTTCAGGCACATTGAAAAGTCAGTCTGGAAAGTTTCTGTCAATTTTGATTCACAAGGATGGTAGGTAGTGTTTTGTTCCCTGGACCTTGCTTCTCATCATTTTGCTCATTGGGCTTCTAGTTTGCTCTAGACTGATTTAGCATAAAGAGGATTGAGAGCCAATCCAGACAGTGGCTAATGTGCTGTGCTCTGAAGATGTAGTTGGAAACCAAAAATGGACAGAATGGCTAGCCTGAAGATCTGAGTTGTGAGGCTCCTCTCAGTAAAAGAGAAGCTTTTCTCTACAAAATCTCATCAACTCGCTAGACTGGGAGTTGAGACTTGAAGAAAAAGGTAGGCTTGCATGGGCTCACCGTGTAATTACAAGACTTTAAAAGCATTCTCATATCTGATAATGTATCCAGAACATGTCTGCTTTCTGTCTGCTTTCATTGCAAATTTTTGAAGGAGTGCTGAATGCCATTGCCGATCAGGGCACAGTGTAGCAGACTGGGGACTTTGGCCTTCCTAGGAGCCCCTAGGCACCGAGATCATGTTTTGTAATGAGTAACGGCATATGGACATGAAGTGACCTCCGACAGGACCTGATTGTGAGCTCTTGCCTGTGTCATGTCTGTGGGGTTTAGATGTGAAGCCAGTGAGCTGCACAGGTTTGTATTAGTGGAGTGTCTGGCACCTTGACTCCAGGAATGTTGCTCCTGATCTGCGCCACTGTGAAAGTGATTGTAGGCTAAGTAGGTGCAAATGTACATATTTGATGCAGGCCTCTCTCTTCCCTCAGAATGCTGTTGGAGCTCCTCGCCGTGGTATTTTTGCCTGTAGAGCCCCTAATTCTCCTAGCCCCTGGTTCTTCTGTGAAGAGCAAAGGAAATGTTATTACATGTGAAGAAGATGATGTCTGTCTTGATAGACGCAGCCAGTATAAATCTGTAGTAGTAATACTACTACTAGTGATTACTATTGGGTAGTCTCTTGTTGGGGATTCTGACTGCACAGGCAGCTCCTCTGCATTTTGACAGCCTTATGGCCAGTAAGAAAGCATTAAAAATGATGCAAACATTTAGCATTCGTGAACTTAACTTTATAAACTTGATGGAGTGAAGAGAATCTTTTTGTTCTGTGCTGAGCTGAGAAATATTCTGGTTCTCTGGACACCTGCCATCTTCCCCCTACTGCCTCTTTTATGTCCTGCTGTGAATCTGCAGTATCTTCTGCAGTGGCAGCAGCTGGCAGGACTTTGGTGCCTTTAGCCCTCTGTTAGCTTTCTGTATTTGTACAGCACCTTGCACCACTAGGCCCAAGCTCCTGTGCAGGGCTCCTTAGGGGTCCAACAGTGAATGTGATAAATAATTACAGTAAAATATGTCAGCAATGAACAACATGACCTTGTAAATCATTGACAGCTAGAGCAAGTGTTTCCTCTTAGGAAAAAATTCAGCCTCATGTCTGTATTATTCTTTCATCTCTTCATTGTCTTTCCTGTGCTAACGTGGGACAGAAGCCAAACAAATCCATGGGATAAATGTGCCGGAGCAGATCCACCATCTGAGTGGAGGTGCTGGGGTGTCAGTAGAGCTGATTTATGCTGTTGCAGGGCAGCCCCCATGTCCCTAGGACACCCTCCCGTAATACTAAACTGGATGTATAATTCCTGTAATCACTCAGTAGGTGTATTTCGGAGAATGAGATCTGAGCCAAGAGCAGAAATCTAATTCAGGATCTTGGGTGATCTTTCTTTCTTTTAACTGGTGGCCTTGGGCTCAGAGTGACTGACTCACACAAGGAAATGTGTGTGACCTGTACGTTGTTACTGCTATGTGTGCACGTAAGGGCAATTGAGTTGGTTGATATCTGATGAAAACACTGATGACTTTTTGGTGACCTCTGATAGAAAGGTCACATTTGAGACCAGGAGATTTTTTTTTTCCTCCCCCTGCACAATGGTCTGTCATAAACCTCATTTCCACATGCTGGCTTTGCAGGAAACAGCAACAATCCAGCATTTCCAAACTTACCTTCAGAAAAGTTGGGGTCTGTCCCTTTAGTTAGCTTAAATTGGTGTAGCTCCCTGGGAATCAAGGGAGCTTTATTTATCTCCACCAACTGATTCTTAAATGCCAGGGCAGGGACTAAATGTGGTGGGGTGTGTGTTTCTATCCCACCCCCTGAGTAGGTGTGCTGCTTCTACTAGCTTTGGAGCAGCAGAACATTCCTAGTAGTATAGAATGTGCAATTAACAATCAAATCTTTATTTACAAGGCTTGAAAACGTTTGTCAGAAAGTGGCACACTCGTGATCTCTTGTAGGTCACTGGAGCCTACACATATCTAATTTGCCTGCAATTTACAGCAGTTAGTAGCAAATGAAGGGAGAATGGGGTGACATGCTGCCTGGTTCAGCTCCAAATACAACTATTGATATTTATTATAAGTCAAGGAGTAGTAGGAGAGATGAATGAGGGGAAGACTGAAAACTGTCCCATCTGGCTGCCAAAAGTGGAACTGTGTGCAAACTTGAAAGCTGTGGATGGCATAATATGGAAAACAGGTGAGAGTTAGAAATGTCATCCTCCTGAACTGCAGGGTTAACAAGGATCCAGAGAATCACAGAGACCAGAATATATAACCTGCAGCCTACAGCCCATAACAGTGTTATCTTTCTTCACCAGTGGGCAGTCCTGCCCCATCCTTGTTGTCATACGGCTGACCTGTCTTTCGCATGGAAGCACTGTACTAACAGCATAAATTCATACATATAAAAATAATTATTATCTAAAAATAAAATTATTTTAGGAGCTGTCCTACCTGTATTGTTTTCAACTGGCCTCACTGGAGCCTGACTACAGATCTTCCTCTGCAATGCTGTCAGCTACAACCAAGTTCTCCATGCTGCTGTGCATAGTATGCAAGATGGAGTGCTGACATGTTGATAATGGTGAGGGATGAGCCTACAGTTGTGGGAAAGGGTTAGCCTCAGTTGGCTTCACAGCTGCTGTAGTCGTTGGTGTCAGCAGAAGGTTTTCTTAATACCGTTACATGTTTTGGGCTATATCATCATATGTTACAGGACAGGTGACTTTCCACCACCTAAGGATTGGCCCTCACCTCATGCTGCTGCTCTGCACAACATCATTGCTATTGTATGTACTTACACTTGCCTAGGTCAGCTTGGCAGGACCAGATGTGGTTCCTCCCTCCTACCTGGGCACTGTGTAGGATGAGCAATTGCAAACTTCCAGTGGTGAAATGCATTTTGAATAGTGAGTGAATGGCTCTGAAAGGCCCCTTTCACATCCTGCACTAACAAATGAAGCTTCTTGTGCCATCAAAGTAAGATTGATAACTCCTCTGACATTTCATATTCAGTATTCTGAATAGAGAGGCGTGAGTTTCCCTTGAGATACCAACCTTTCTGCTTCTCTCCTCCTTCATCTACAGAGAGCTTGTGGGAAGACTGGGGAGGAGGGGCTTAAGGAGAGAAAAAGAAAAGAAAGACTTGGGGTAGTGAAAAAGAGAAAAATTATACAGAGGAGCTTTTTTTCATTTTATTTTAAAAATGTTTATACTGTCATATCAAAACCTGCAAAATGGAATTGTGCTGCTCAGCCACAATGTTTCCCTGCTCTCTGCCCCAGCAGGATCATTGACACAGAAATATTTTAATTTTAGTTTTTATGGATGCTAGAACCTGTGATCTGCTCCAGTTCAGAACTTTCGAGATATCAGAGTTGGGAGGAGGTAAGAAGAAGAAAAATAATGGGAGATCAAACCACACTGAAAACTTTTTTAATTTCTCAAAATTTGCTATGAGGAGGTGATCAAGATATTTGTCTATGCAGACAGCCATAGGTTGTTTAAAGAATGAGAACTGGGAAAAAAAAAAAAAAAAAGTTCTAGTTGCTTTTCTCACCTTCCTACTCCTTCTTACTGCCTGATGTGAAACTAAGTAGTGGCACCTGGAGCTGCTCTGGATACCCAGAAATGTAGTTCTGGACACATCTTTGCAAGGTGGATGTTGTCCTAAATCAGTTTGCTCTGAAGGGGCTAGCTTAGATTAGTTTTATTCTTCATCTGTTCAGGTGTTGGATGAAAGATCCTAGGTGCAGCTTTGTAATATTATTTTCTGTCATATTATAACTGGAAAGGAGGTAGTCTGCATTTCCTGCATGCTAATGTCTCAGCTGATGTCACCCTACATGACCTCTGCGTCGCATCAAATCCACCTCAGTTAAACACAGATGAAAAAGCCTCATGTAGCCCTGCTCTATATCATCTGCTACCTCAGCCAGGTGGATAAGGTGGCCTAGATTCCAGCTAGTCAAGCTGGAACAGGTGGACAGGTGTTTTTTAAGGTTTTAAATTTCCCAAAGGAAATGTGCTGCATAGCATGAAATTTAGTCTGGCTGCATCTGGCCATGGTACTGTCTTGGTTGATGTTGTGTCCATGGATTCATAGTATAAAGGTAAAGAGACCCTGCAATGCTGGTCTGTGATGGGCTTGTCTCCAGATACTGCCTGTCCTCTCTTATGCCCCTAAAGGTTCCATACAAGTGCATCTGCTGCCAGTCCAGAGGGCAAGTATGTGAGCAGGGAAGAAAGCAGTCATGGCAGTGACACCTTGGGACAAGAGGTGCTCTGTCGGCAGCTCATCTTCCTTGGTAAGAGTTCCCAGTGCCATGGCTCAAAAGCTGTATGGTATTGCTTGGGGAAGAGGGTGGATTGCAGTCTCTTGTGCAGAAAAAAATACCTCCCTGTGTGTTGTGGCCTGCAGCAGGCATTCTTTGCTCCTTCACAGTAATTCCCCATGTCTCGAGGGACCCATTGAGCTTATTTAACAAAGGTCAGCTAAATTTTCTAGTATCCTGCTGTGAAAGCAGGATTAGCAGAAATCTTATTTATCCTTAGTGTCCAGCTATTTGACTGTTCACTTCAAACTGCCGTGCTGGCATAAGTCTGAAATTGGTGTAGTTGTGGTAGATAGAGACTTAAAGCACTCACTGCAGGATGACTTGCGAGAGGGTGCAGCTGTACAGACAGAGCTTTACTTGCTTCCTTGCTTTCCCTGCCCTGATTTTCCATTGCTGAAACTCCCTAGGTTTTGAGTGGCTCGTGGTTTTCATCAGTCTGTATGATTATAGGTAATTTGAGCTTAAAGAGAACTTGTTTTCAGAGTCACAAGAAACAATTGTGGCTCCCTGTGTGTGGTTTCTGCTGGAGGAATGTTCCATGAACTATCTGCTGTATTTCCGTTGCTACTTTTCATGGCCTGGTGGCCCTGTCTCAGCTGGGAGTCTGTGGTGCTAGGTGCTTTGCAAAGCATGATAGACAACAGCTGTTCTGAAGACTATGCAGTCTAAATGGATATGCCTGGCAGATTTGCAAGGATGGCATTCTGGTTTTATCAATCAGGCCTGTTGCAACTTCTTCCTGTTTGCTCCTGTGAGGTATCTGTTTCTTCCCCCCGACTGTGCTGTTGACTCTGTGTGTCTCGCTTCTGGGATCTCCCCAGTCAAACCCGTGAACAGCATGTGTTTCTAGCTTGTGATGTGCAAAATCCACCTCTCATCCCTCCTGCTCCAGATTTTGCTTTATAAACAACCTGTGAACAGTTGCTGGAGCACTCACCTGGTCTGCAGCCTTACTGGCAGTTGGAGGATTTCCACAGGCCATCTGGCTCTTGAGTAGGGTTGTGGTAGTTGCTTTGTGGCTAGCAGTATAAGTAACCACCAAAAACCTGGGGAGCTTTAACAGCTTCCCCAGGATATGGCTAGGAAGCTTGCAGCAGACCTGAACTCCCAATCTTCTGAGGAGCAGCAGCAGTGTCGAGTGCAAGGTTACCCTTCCCTTCACAGCAATGGGTGCAACTGCTGACCACAGGTGGCTGAATGGTTTGTGAAGCAGAGACAGAGTGAGCTGATGTGGGTCAAGGCAAAGCAAAGGGAGGCAATGGTGAGAGCTGAATCAAAAGCTTCCCAGCCCTTTGCAGGATTATATCATGAGAAATCTTCCCAGCCCTTTGCTCCATCTTTCCCAGACTTCTACCTGTAGCCCCTGTGTAAGTGTAGCTGAAACTGTCATTTATGCTGATATGAATTAAAAGCACCATGGCAAATGGTGTTTTCTAGCTGCTGTAGTTATCTCTTGAGAAGGAAACAAGCAGCTGCCTTTGGCACAGCTCTGATCAGCTCTGTCTCAGCCAGGGAGGGCCACTGCAACTTCACCTGCTGGGCTTCCTTTAGTTGGTGTGCCATGATGCTCAAAGCCAATGAGGCTGGGCACCATGAAAGCTTGATCCTGGCACAGCAAAGGGCTGGATGAGGAGGCAAGCTTCTGTCTTCAGGGGAAGTATGAGCACTGAACACTTCCAAGGTTAAGTTGTAGCCTTCTCTTCAATTCAGGGACCAAATCCTGCTGTAAACAGTCACTGATGATGTTTCTACCTTGGAGGAAAGAATAAAACTTTTCTTTTGAATTTCCATCTGCCAAGTGTTAAAAATACATCAATCTGCGTGTCTTGGTTTCACGGTCCCCGGTCTCATCTAGGCCATGAAACACTGTATAGGCTCTGAGACAGATGTACTTTGTCTTTTGAAGGCAAAGTCTTCATGGTGGATATCACTTTTATGTCATGTCCTGTTGGTATATCACACGTGGTGCCTGAACTAAAGGTAAAAACTTGACGTGGTGGAGTAGCCAAGTATGTTCTGTGCATTTTTGCTGTTGCCAACTCTTCTGTTTCTCCCTCAGTTCTCTGCAATCCTCCCTCCGTACAGGTGACTTGTCTTATGTGAGCTCTGGTTTTCAACCATGAACCCTTCCAAGGGTGTGTGCTGTCTGAGGGTGGAGGTTGTATGAAAATGGTCTGGCTTTACTTTGATGAAAATTAGGCTCTGTCTAACTGGTAGTGTTATTTCTGAGCCATTGGCTCTTCAGAACCATGGCTTCACCTACCTACAAGTTTGCATTCCTGCTTCAGAAGATCACTTGCTCTGAAGAACATTTCTTCTGTTGGAGTTTAAGAAATGCAATCTTGAAGATGCAGCACAGGCTCCACTACTTGTCATTCTCACTGATCGAATTTTTTGGCTAGGGTGGACATAGACAGAAGTATAGGTTGTCTGAGAGGATAGGTGTTATACCATGCTTGCACCTCCTTTGGCCCTTCGTCGGGATGGCTTTTGCTTAGGGAAGTACAACAGAACTTGGAGATGGGAATGAACTGCCTGGAGTTTTGGAGTCCAGTTTCCTAGAGTGACAGTCGGTTTATGGGTCAGGGGTATAGCCCAGAAGGGGCTGCAGAAGCCTCAATCTGAATGCACTGACTTCTCTCAGGCACTTCCATGAACTTCTCTGAAGCCTACTGTGCATCAGGCTTGTAGCTACCGCAATGAGAGCAGGAAAGACCAAAGACTGGGCCAAGTCACACCTCACTCTGCAAGATAACATGAAAGCTTCCCTCCTTCCAGCAAAGCTGATATAAAATATTTGGATAGCATGTGGACAAATATCACCTGCCTTGTCTTCTGCACTGGCCTCCCTCTCTGTTCCCAGACTCCCTGCCAGTGTGGACAATGTCAGTCCTAGACAGGGAACTAGCAAACTGCAAGAGAAGCGAGGACTTTAAAGCAAGAGGTGTTCATTCTACCCTTCTGTGTGCAGACAGTTTTTCCTCTATGATGAATTAGTCTGTTTCATGGCTCAGGTCAGAATACCTCATCTGGCCTATGGATTGTCTTCATCTGTCCAGAAACAGACAAAGGAAAGGAGATGCTCACACAGCACCAGGGAAAAGAGGAAGCCAAAGAGAAAATAGAGTAGGAGGCAGGAGGAATTTTTTTTTTTTCCCTTTCCATTTTTTTATTCCTCCTGCACTCTGCCTGTTCCTGTCAAAGCCACTGGAAATTGTTACCGACAGATCGAGTGTCTTCCAGTTTCTGTGTCAGGGAGTTTTGCCGATTCTATGAACCATGCAAAAGAGGGGTCAGGCAAGAGGAGGAGAGAGCAAGAGAATGACCAATTCAGCAGAGCTCTGGCTTTATCACTGATCTGGTCAGGTTCACTGGGTTTTAACTCCATGAGCCAGTCAGGCTTAGAAACTCACACCTTTGTTATCACCTTTCAAGGGGAGGGAGCAGGGCAGTGTGAATTCTCTGGGGTCATCAAGGGAGGCAGGCCAAGGATCACCTCTCGTAGCAGAGACTGCATTGCCCTTGCTCTCCACAGCATGCCAGACACTTGGATGCTCTCTGTCAAGATTGATCACTATTTATTACTGCACAGACCAGAGTGAGTACAAAGGCACATTGCAGTAGATTTTGGTCCTGCTTGACCATCATGTCATAGGGCAGGGAGGACCATGAAGGGACTAAAGTTTACCAGCACTAGGTACCACTGCTGTTTGAGTCCAGGTTAAAACAGAGCTCTGAGATCATGGGACTACCTTTGTTTCTGCCAAGTGTTCCTCCAGTTGGAAGAGTGGCTGTAGTTGGACAGGTCTAACAGCACAGGCCACCTCCTGACTGACCCTGTAAATGCCTTGTGTGCAGCCTGTGTACACAGTCTCAGTTTCCTTGGTCTTGAGCTACTGTGCCTGGTAATTATGGGCATCCAAAGCTGCTGTGCTCAAAAGAATGTGATGAAGTCTGTGCACAGCCAGCGAGGGACTCTGGCTGTATGATCATGTTCAAGGAAATTGATGATCATGGTTGGTCTGTCTGTAGACAGAAGGTTATACTGGACCTGACAATATTGTCAGTTGTTCTGAAAGTGGCAACTGAAAGGTGCACTTTGGTCATTGTGAGGAGCAAGATAAACAGGTATCTCAGGCTGTAAGGGACTGGGGAAAAATCTTGAATGGAGGCTTGAGGGATCTTTAGTTAGTTGGAATAAAGACTCTATGGGTCCAAATTAGCTTGTTAAGACTGATATCTCCCTTCTGCTCTGCACTTCTAGAGCTTTGCTCCAATGTATCAGTGCTGAATGTACAGGCCCTGAAAAAAGAAATCTCTGCCTTCAGAAGTAGGTTCCTGTATCATCATGGCTACCCGCAGCGTGAAGGTATTAGAGCTGAAGCAGCATTGCTTAGTGGAAGAGAGGAGCTGTAAGCCACTGGGACTTCAGAATTTTGTTCCTTTCTTGGCTGAAAGGGACTGCTAGGCTGTTTTGAATGTCTCTGTTTCCCTCTCCAGAGGAGTTTGCTGTGACCCCTCTGCTCCAGAAGCTAGAAGACCTGTCCTTCTGCAGCCGGTAGGGCTACCAACTCAAAAAGGATGTCCACAAGGGGCCCCATAAAGCACACACTGAAGACCTGGGATCCCTCCAGCACTGCAGTGCTTTGCATAACTATCTAGCTGTCTGAGTAGGAAGGCAGAACAATGAGCCAGTGCCAGCTCTGGGGACAAAGATATTAGGGAATGACATGCACATTTTGGTGGTGGCTTTGGCAAGGACAGTGCTGAATGTGGAGATTCCAGAGGACACGTACAAATAGTAGCAGGGCTGATGCTCCTCTGTAGACCAATGGGAACTGCTTTTTCTGCTGATCATTGTCCTGTCCTATTCCATCACCCTGCAGAGAGTGCAAGATGCTCTCTGAGTGTAAGTCAGTAAAAAAAAAAAAATTGTGTTGCTCCAGTAAAATGTTCCTGGAATTTGGAAAGTGGAGGGAAATCGAGTGTATTGTTACCTGACCCTGTTTTCACTACCAGAAAAAAGCACAGGGGATGTCAGGAAAGTTTCTGTGTATGCTGGAGCTGTATGGGGACTGCTGCTGCTTCCTGTGGTGGTCAAGAGGCCGGAGCACATGGTAGGTTTTGTATAATCATGAGACACAAAACTTTCCATTACCCAAAGAGCAGGTAATAATAATAGTGTAAGGTGAGACAGGGTTATGACATCGGTGTTATTGAATGAGTAGGAGAGGTGCGAGTTTATGTCTCCTGGATTCTATTTATAAAGTTTGTTGCTAGAGCTGAGCAATTAGAAATTGCCTTCTGAAAAGGAGGCCATCTCTAGGGCGTCTCAGTTCCCTCCCTCAGGGCATCTCATCTGTGCAGGATATGGGAATGAAGGGAGTGGTGATGATGAAGCTCTTGAAAGACTCGTGTGAATCTCACTTGCAGCACAGAGGGAGTGATAGTTCAGTAGCTGGAGTTTTTGCTTTCTCTGAATAACTTTGCTTTATGGCTTCTGACATGGTGGCAACATGGCAGGAGTATGCTGGGTGCTTGTAGGTAGAGACTCTTGGAAACAGTATTGCTGGGGCAGGTTATAGGCCCTGCTGAGGGTGAACTTTTGCTGTTGTAGGAGCTGAACAGCCTGAATCCTAGACCATATAGATTCTAGTCAGCAAAGTGGGTTCAATCAGCATGGCTTCACCAAGGACAGATCCTGCCTGACAAACCTGGTGGCTTCTATAAACAGGTCACAACATTAATAGATGAGGGGTGAGCAACTGATGTAATTTATCTGGACCTGAGCAAAGCCTTTCATGCTGTCCTGCACCACATCCTGGTCTCCAAGCTGGTGAAACATGGGTTTGATGGGTGGACCACAGATGGATAAAGAACTGGCTTGATGGGCGCACCCAAAGAGTAGCTGTCAGTGGCTTCATGTCCAAGTGGAGGCCAGGGACAAGCAGAGTCCCTCAGATATCAGTCCTGGGACCAGTCTTGTTCAACATCTTTGTGGGTGACATGGACAGAGGCATTGAGTGCACCCTCAGCAAGTCTGCTGATGACACCAAGCTGTGTGGTGCAGCAGACAGGCTGGAGGGCAGGGATGGTATCCAGAGGGACCTGGACAGGCTTCACAGATGGGCACAAGCCAACCTCATGAGGTTCCACAAGACCAAGTACAAGGTTATGCATTGGGATGAGGCAATCCCAAGCACAAATCCAGGCTGGGCAGTGACTGGCTGGAGAGCAGCCCTGAGGAGAGGGACTTGGGGGTGCTGGTGGATGAGAAGCTCAACATGAGCCAGCAGTGTGCACTTATAGCCCAGAAAGCCAACCAGATCCTGGGCTGCATCAGGAGAAGTGTGGCCAGCAGGTCGAGGGAGGTGATTTTCCCCCTCTACTCCACTCTGGTGAGACCCCACCTGGAGTACTGCGTAGAGTTTTGGAGCTTCTATTACAAGAGGGATGTGGACATGCTGGAGCATGTCCAGAGAAGGGCCACGAGGATGATCAGAGGGCTGGAGCACCTCTGCTATGAGGACAGACTGAAGGAGTTGGGGCTATTCAGTCAGGAGAAGAGGAGGCTCCCAGGTGACCTTATTGTGGCCTTCCAGTATCTGTAGGGGGCCTACAAAAAGGCTGGGGAGGGACTTTTTAGGATATCAGGAAGTGACAGGACTAGGGGGAATGGAGCAAAGCTCGAGTTGAGGAGATTTAGATTGGATGTGAGGAGGAATTTCTTCACCATGAGAGTGGTGAGAGCCTGGAATGGGTTGCCCAGGGAGGTGGTTTGGGCTACATCCCTGGAGGTGTTTGCAGCCAGGCTGGATGAGGCTGTGGGCAGCCTGATCTAGGGTAGGGTGTTCCTGCCCATGGCAGGGAGTTTGGAACTAGATGGTCCTTATGGTTCCTTCCAACTCTGACTGATTCTATGATTCTAAGTGTGTGTGTGGTATAGGTACAGCCAAGTGGAGTCAATTTGGTCCAGGTCAGCAACAGAGTTTGGAAATGGTCCCAGACCTGCTGACTCTGAAGCTTCTCATATTTCTTTGGATTTATCTCTCTTGGTAATTAGTCACTCAGCTGTGGTTGGATGAGAGGATCCTGAACAAGGATCACCATCAAATAACTGTAGCTTGTGCTCTTAAGTTATGTCATTGGAACAGAATTTACCTGCATTATGTGTGAGGGGAGTGGCCTTAAATATCCGATCGGCTGTCTGACAGTAAGAAGCTTTTTCTTAAATCCTATTTCTTCTGCCTTTACACTCCTTTAAGCACTCTAGAAGGAATGAAAAGTTCCTGTGGGGTTTTGGAAGAGGTCTTTGTCTTGCCTGTGGCATTGCCTGAGATAACCATTGACAGCAGGAGAAAAGAGGTGGGTTCAGTACTTGGAATGGAAAGAGTAAGTGTTAGAGGTAGGTTGTTAAATCCTCTAAGGATCTGTGACAGACCTAGAGCAATTTTAGATAGTTTGTTCCCCTTCCTGCATGAATGTCACCCTTGCTGTGGACTGTTTTCTGATGACTTCTGTGGTGCACTGTTGATTCCCAACTGCACTAGAAAATTTCAGAGGTGTCATGACTACTGACTATGCAGAAACTTAGTAGACAGCTCTTGACTTTGACTATATGTGAGCAGCACCAAAAGCAATTTGTATAAAAGGGCTTTTAATTTTATTTCTTGTTTTAGAACAGCTTGGGTTTTGTGATTCCCAGCTTTTTCTTCACTACGAGAAAAGCAAGAAGTGAAAGCTGAGATTATCATTTACTCACATCCAATACTCTTTGCACTGACTTGTGTGTGAGATCTGGTTACTCCTTGTGGAAAACTACTGTGTCAGCAGACATCTCTTAAGACAGTTGAGTTTCCATGTAAAACACAGAGATGCCAGTTCAGCTCCATTGTGGTTGGCTTTGTATTTCATGTGCAATACAGAGAAGAAGGAGACAGGCAAACTTTGGTGGGATTTGCCCAAATACGGGTACTGAAGGTGGCTGTCAAGAATGGTGTCTTCAGAGTGTGAGCAACAGCAACATTGTCTATGGACAAGATGCATCTGAATGGCCTAGAGCATCCATTGGCGAGAACAAGCCTTAGGAGGTGTGGAAGGATCACGTACACAGCAGTGGTAAAGAGAAGGAGGTGGGATCCATGGTGTAGTACTTATAAGCTAGGACATTACAGTTAGCAAAGGGCTACTTGTGCTCAAAGTGTGCGTGCAAGGACGGGTGAGTCAGGGAGGGGAAGGAGCTGGCGGTGATGGGGAGGAAGGGAGGGTGCCCTGACCTCTCCTCATAGCCCTGACTGTGTCCCCATCTGAAGGTCTGGCATATCCACTCTCACTACTTAATGATAGTGACATTACCCATCCGCCCAGCATCGCGGGGCTTTTGTCTTCATTCAGGCAGAAATGAAGTTCTCCTGGGCGCACTTATCAATCACTGCAAAGCTCCAGCTGTTCCGGAGCCTTTGGATCGACTTCAACAGCCGTGCTTACAAATTGTCTCTGAATAGCACCGAGCTGAGACCCCCTTTTTTGTCATTGTCTTCCGACAAATGTTTTTTTTCGGCAGCCTTTCGCAGACGTTGCCGGCTGCCTTCTGCCGCGGTGATTGAAAACAGGCCTGTTTTGCATTCTCCTGCCGGAGTCCTGGGTTCAGGGAGCTGTCCCTGAGTGCCACTCCAGCGAGTGCTGTGCCAAAGACAATTACATGCATAGTTTTGCTGATTGCATTAAAATCATTAGAATGAAAGATTCTGAAATCGTACATTAAGGGGGGAAATTAGAAAAAGCTTCAGAGACAGACAGCAGCATCCCCAAAGTGAGGGCAATACAATTAGCTCAAATTGTGTTACATACACACAGACTAGGAGTAGCTCCTGTAACAAATGACCTTATTATTGCTGCTCTCTCTCTTCCTCTACTCTTTTTTTTCTCTTCTTCACTCCCTTCTCTATTCTCTCTTCCTCTTTTCCTCCTTTGAAACTTCTTCTTCGGCCAGATTCATCATTCTCCTTATTCTTCCCATTACCTTGCTTTTCTCCCCTTCTTTTGTCTTGAGAAGTACCTGGGAAAGGTTGGTTATGGAATCCTAGCATTGTAGTGCTTTGCTTTCAGAGTTGTTTTGCAGCCCTTTTAAGAGGAAGTGAGCAAGTGCAACCTCAGAAGTTAATTTTCAGCTGAGCAAGAAACTTTGTTTTTCTGGGGAACAAGGAAGTGAATGACTCCAAAAGCTTTGTATACGCACCAGGCATCAAGAAGATCAAAGCATTAATCTGTCTAGCTATACTTCATAACCAGGAAAGAGACCAGTAACTGTGTCTGAGGTGGGAAATGTTTCTGAGTACCACAATCACCACCACAGCTGGAGGTCCAGAAAGGTTAATTCTTCAGGGGAAAATTAAGCTTCTCCAGTGTGAGTTGTGAGCTGTTGAAGAAAGTCACATTATGTCAGCGCTTATGGGCCATCCCCTTTGTCATCCTGTAGCCCTGCTAACAGAGAGCAGTTGGTCAGCTATGCATGCCTTGCAGTTACTAGGTGTAGTATTTAAAGACAAGTGAAGGTAGGAGGAGGATTGGACTCTCAGGGGTTTGGCTAAATGGTGGTAAGTCTCTGAGAAAAAGGGGAAGATAAAAAGGATTACTGCAAAAAGAGGAAACTTGAAGGAACTGGAGTCAGGGAGGCAGCTGATAAAAAGCTCAAGAAAAGAGACTGCCTCATGGAAGAAGTATGTGAATTTACATGGATACTGGAGACTGGACATCCTACAAAGGACGTATGTCATCCTGTCTAGACAATGCCAAGAGGCAGGTGAAAGGTTGTGGTGCTTCTTAGTGTGGGAATGGCCTCCAAAATATGTCACATGTGTTGGGCAACCTGTGTCAGTGAGGGACTGAAATGTACCTTCCTTAATCGGTTAGTCAACATCTTAACTGGAAAGCCAGTTTTGTATAACTGCACTGTGACCCGGTAGGGCTTCTCTGCAGGTACTTGGGGTACTTATGGCATAGCCTGGGTTAGTTATTTTTGTTTCCAGTGTAACAGCTTGCAGCAAACAGTGCCAGCTTTGCCTGTGCTTGGCTTGCCCTGCTTTGCTCCTGGTGTTTCAAGTCAGCTGTGATCTCCGTGTCCTGCTATAACATTATTCACTGTAGGTGTTGTATTTGTGTTCACTTGCTGATTCCCAAGAGCTAGGCATACTCTGCAGGCTGCTTTGAAATAGACGTTGAGGCACTGAGCAAAATGGCATCGCCATTTGCCAAGTAGCACCACCAGTCTAGGCTCTGCCTTGGGGTATTTGCTTTGTTGTTCTCACTGACCAGTGGCACTGTGGGCTGTTCTTAGCTGGCCTAAGTTCTGGCTGTATTTCTGTGCCAATTTCCTATCAACTTACTGGATCTTCAGAGAAGCAGATGTCAGTAAGCACCTCTTTTTTGGGGAATCTGGAGACATCTAGGCAGTGTCCTGGGTGTTTATTGTTAGTGGGGTGGATTTTCAGGCACATGCCTGACTTTAGACTCCAGTTTTGCTCTCTGAAATCTAGGGCACTGTCTTTCTTCCCTGTTCATGCTCTACTCCAGGATCCTGTTCCTGACAGGAACTGCTGGGCAGATCCAGAGGAAAGGTGCAACGAAAGGGCAAGCTGCTCCTATATTTCCTTGATACACTTAGCTGCTTGTAGCAGTCTGTGTCTCAGGGATACCTGAACCCAAGGCAGTATCTTTGTGGTAGTAACCTATTCAAAGCATTGTACATTGATAAAACACCATACAAGCTTCACATAAGAAGAGATGGTTACTTTTTAAAATAGATTATAGTCTCAGGTGGGATCTGACAGAAGGAAATGATCTACTCATGTAAAGCATTATGGGGAGCAGGAAACAGAGTAGGTTGGTAAGATAATGGGGCAGGGGGCACAGTAAAAAGCAGTAAGGGAGAAATGAAGGTAGGAGTGGGGAAAGATGTGGCCCCAACCACCTCCTTGCTGAAGAACTTCTTCCTCACATCCAACCCGAATCTCCTCACCTCCAGCTTTGCTCCATTCCCCCTAGACCTGTCACTACCTGGTAGCTAAAAAGTCCCTCCCCAGCTTTTTTGAAGGGGGCCTACACCCTGAGAGTGGTGAGAGCCTGGAATGGGTTGCCCAGGGAGGTGATTGGGGCCACATCCCTGGAGGTGTTTGCAGCCAGGCTGGATGAGGCTGTGGGCAGCCTGATCTAGGGTAGGGTGTCCCTGCCTATGGAAGGGGATTTGGAACCCCCTTCCAACCCTGACTGATTCTATGATTCTATGTAAGAGAGTAGAGGGTATATCAGCAGAATGAAGTTGGTGGAAGATTAAGTTGCATTCCTAATGTGAATCAAAAAGTGTGGATGGACTGTATGAAAAAAGCAGAAGAGCCCAGGAGGTAAGAGGATGGGAATATGAAAAGAAGAATGAATTTGATATGGTAGGACAGCACATACTGGAAACAAGTGTGATGGAAGTGGAGAAACCAAGAAATCTAACTATTAAGACCTATTATAGAGGAAGCAAATGAAGTGCTGGGTTTAGTGGCTTTAAGGAAGAGAGGCATTTACATTTTACGTAAGGGGGGTTGAGTGTTGGAAAGGTAAGCAGAGATATGGACTTGAACAGTGTGAAGAGAGTAAAGTGATGTGAGACAGATGAGGGTGAGGAGGGGAAAAGAGTCTGACTTGCTCAAGAGTCCAAAAGGAGTCTGGAGGTGCCAAGCAGAGGAACAGAGTGATCTGTGGAGCCCAAATATGACGTTTATAACATCTGCAGAGAAGTGCTATGGGAAAGTGCAAATCACAGAATCACAGAACCTTAGAGGTTGGAAGGGACCATTGAGTCCAACCTCTCTGCCAAGGCAGGATCACCTAGGGTAGTTGGTACAGGAACAGGTCGAGGAGGATTTTGAAAGAGAAGGAGGCTCCACAGCCTCTCTGGGCAGCCTGTTCCAGTGCTCCATCACCCTCACCATAAAGAAGTTTCTCCTCATGTTAAGGTGAAACCTTCTATGTTCCAATTTGTAGCCATTACTCCTTGTCTTATTGCTGCTGACCACCAAAAAGAGATTGGCCCCAGCGACTTGGCACCCACTTCTCATATATTTGTATACATTGATCAGTTCTCCCCTCAGACTTCTCCTGAATAAACAGCCCCAGGTTTCTCAGTCTAAACAGCCCCAGGTTTCTCAGTCCCTCTTCATAGAGGAGGTGCTCAAGTACCCCAATCATCCTTGTGGTTCTCTGCTGGACTCTTTCCAGCAGGTCCCTGTCTTGAACTGGGAAGCCCAAAGTTTGTCACAGTATTCCAGGTGTGGTCTCTCTAGGGCAAAGCAGAGGGAGAGAAGAACCTCCCTAGACCTGCTGGACACACTTTTCCTAATGCACCCCAGGATGCCATTGGCTCACTTGGCCACAAGGGCACATTGGTGGCCACAGATCTTTGAGGATATATTAGCAGCTGAGTCTCATTGCAGTAGGAGAAGACATGACTAGAAGCAACTGTCTGTTATGAGGATTTCTACTCCTTCTGCTTCAACTTGAAGGAGGAATGACCAAGCATCAATGGGGTTCATCTCAGTTACCATTACTCCATTTAAAGCATCTTCCTTCTTACTTTCTTTCTTCATAGCAGCTGTTAAGCTGTAAGAGGTGTTGTCTGGTTTTGGCATGACAAATGCCCCTTTGCCAATTGGAGGTAAAGACTAACCCTATCTTTTTCAGAGAATGGTAAGAGCCATTCTTTTGCACCAGCCTCCTGCAGGCTGGAGAGTCTTGTGCAGCCTACTTGTAGATGCCATGCATAAAAAAGGTGAGGTTATGGGATGCAACCAATGTAAAGCAGGAGAAAGATCACATTGTATAGATCTTTTAACTTCCAGGCAACATTACTGTTCAGCAAATAATACATAGAAGAACTTAGTGCAGTGCTGTCAGCAAATACTCTTTCAGGGGAGTTGGACTAGATGATCTCTAAAGCTTCCCAGCCCAAAATGTTCCATGATTCTCCACTCTCTGGCTATGATTCTCCACTGTCTGGCCTGTGTCCTCTCTGTACTGTTATCACAATGTGCCTTCCGAATTTGGAGATTCTGCATTGCTGTCTAGTGCAGACAGATTTAATGGACATTTCTGAGACAACACACATCTTTCTCTAGGATACCTTCTTTCCACCCCATGAAAGAAGTTCTAAATAGATCAGTCTCTCAGGACAAAGCTACTCTGTCTGAACACCTGTGTGCTCTGTGAGATTCCCACTGCTCCTTTTGATATAGCTTATGAAGGTGGTCGATTTCTTGTTTGCATAGAAGTGAAGGGAAGGTATGGAAGGACACGGACTAGAGTGTGCTTGGGCCAGCAAGGGCCTACCTTGATCAACTTCAAGAGGCTTTAGATTGCGCTTTTAGTGCCTGTTTGCATGCAGGCTGGTGTGAGTAGGCTGAGAAGGGATGTGGTCTATGGCAGGATCACTATAGAGAAAGGATGGTGCTTTACTGGGGGTGGAAAATGGAATTGTCACCGTGGAATGAATGAATTGTACAGTTTCTCTTTTGTAACCCAGGGAATAATTAAGATAGATGGGTAGATGAATTAGCTGTCCTGCAAGGTCAAAAGTGGATTGCCTTATTACTCTATTATTTCACTCCTGTGGAACTATCACCACTAACGCCTTTTTCATGATATTTTGTGCATTGCACCTAAAGAAAAAAAAAAAAAGGAAAAAAAAAGGAAAAAAAAGGGGGGGAAGATACAAATTGATCGTTTGCTGGTGAAATCAGTCTTCGTCATCACCAGCAGTGCTTGGATTAATGGGATTGAAGGCTGCTGGAGGTTCAGCCAGAGAGACGGGCGGAAAAACAAGAGAAATTGGTTTGCACCCCTGGGAATGGAATTGATGTGACTTGTACAGAGCTGCTGCAGCAATGGTGGCTGCTGTGCTGTGATGCTGTGTTTATTTTTTATTTAAGAAAAAAAAAAAAAAAAGAAATGGGAGAACAAAATAAATCCCTGTCTGGAATGCTGGGTCATTACAAACATGTATGGTAATCTTCTAGGTTGTTTGAGAGGTCCAGAAGTCTACATTTGCTATAACCCTTTAGACAACAATAGAGCACAGTCTTTGTGAAACACAGCTGCCTTCTGGTGATCTTCTGCTATTCCTGTGGGGCTTTAAAGATGAGGTTCAGGACAAGACTGGAAGTTGACATTACTCCCATTGCTGGCAGATACTCTTCAATCTGCATAGCTGGCCATGGAGATCTTCCAAATGGGTAAAGACGATCATGTGGATGTAATGGAAGTTGAGGAGAGGTGAGCAATGATAGACATGGTTGTAGAATGGGAAAAGCAGAGGCACATCGGTTTAGATCACTGTCTTTCACTTGACAGTTATGCAAAGAAATATGCAGGAGAGGAAACCCTGTAATTAGTATTCCTATTTGAAGTGCCAAGAGGGGTACCAGAAATGCTTGCTTGCTTTTGAATTTCTTGCTTGTGTTCTAGTAAATAAAGGTTTAGAGAGGTCTAAGCTTCTGAGTACAGTTCCTTTTACTCACAGTAAAGTCCCACTCGTGTGTGGCGTTGAGGTACAGCTGATCATATCTTCCCCAAGTACGAGGAGCTGCAGCAGAGGGAACCCATGTCTATGTTCAGTCAGTGTCAGAACTCTTCCCTGTCTACATGCATTCTTTTCTGTGTTCCCCCAGTGCTAGCAGGTGATGGTGCAGAGTAGATGCACCATAAAACACTGAAGTGCTGAAGTTAATGCTAAGCTTGATAACTCTAAAGCAGCAGGATGCTTAGTGTTCATTGGAACAGCTTAAACACAGGACTGTTAAGAATGACTTTCTAAGTATGGTGCTAGATCTGAGGAAGGTGAAGTCATCACAAGAGTTCTTCATGTAAACTGGAGATCTGGCAGATTCCTTCCTCAGTCAGAAGTATTTGCCTTTTAGCCTGCTATGCTTTGATCAACACTGATGACAGCTATGAGGAATATCAGCTGTGAGACTGAAAGAGTGAAATTCAGGTTATTTCTGGAACTTTTTGCATGTGGTTGAAGGCACAAGACACCATACTGCACAACAGTGTCCTGGTCATGAGGAGTCAAGTTGACACTAGAGGTTGCTTTCCAACTCACAACTGTCTTTGGGGGTGTTCTCCATACTATCCACAAGTCAGTAGTGTGATGGGCAAATTTCCTCTTTGTTTTACCTCCTCTCCTTTCCTGGATTGCACTCGCCTATGAGAGATGATGCTGTAAAGCTGGCTGGGAACTCTAGTTCATTTATATGTCTCCTATACTTGGAGAGCCCATTGATGGTTAGATTAACTTATTTTAGCCTTACAAATCCAAAATAGAATAAAAATAGGGTGGAGGCTACAGAGGTATAGTATAGTTGTGAGCTGCTTATTAATTTCAAAGTCTAAAGAGGGCAATTTTTATCTCAAACAACTAGTGGGTACTGCTTGCGTAGTGTTTTGGTGGAAAGTTTGACCTCCCCACTCCTTTCTTCCACTTTCTTCTAGGAGATCTTTGGGCATCAGTGTAAACAGGGCAATAACTCAACAAAGGAAATACATAAGACAAAATTTAGAAAGTGGGATATACATCCCCAAACTTCTCTCAGCACTTTCTACTTCACTTTCTTCTGTGCTCAATACACAGATAGAAAGGACTGGGGAAGGGACGGAACTGGGAGCTCCTTTACCAGCACTGTGAACAGTACAGAAGCAAGACCCTGATGCAAAACATCACAGCATTTGCATCAGGCAACTGGCTCAGAAGATAGTCAGGGTGAGCTGAGCCTATTGATTAGCGGGAAGAACAGCTGCCACATAGGGCTACTGATGTTTTCTGCTCTCAGATCTGCACTGTGGATCATGCCTTCTGCTTTCCTGATGAGAGGTCCTTGCATGTCTGAGGGGCATGTCCATCCCTCAGAGCCATACAGGTCTGAGGGAAGCAGGCTTCCTGAACTGTAAATTCCAATGCTGGATAAGCAAACGCTTTCAAGGCTTCTATGCTTTAAACAAACTTCTTACTGTTTCCAATCTGATTTGCATTTTGTATTTTCCAGAGCATCTACTGCTCTTGGTTTTGACCCAAATTATCTTTTCTTTCCCTTCAGTGCACAAGGTCAAGGCAAAGTGCTGAAGGCCTCCTGAGCTACAGGTGTGGCTTATAGTTTTAAGAGTAGCTTCTAACTAACTGAAAAGTAAAACCAGTGAGAAAGGTCTTCTGTACAATGTGAGGCTGGACTCTGACTCAAGGAGCTTGGTCCCTGTAATCAGAATTAAGGAGGCATGTAAATGTGATGGATAGTTATCTGACCACGGCATGTACTAAGGTCTGTTGTGTCATGAACTGACATGTGCCAGGAATGATCAATCATCAGCAAAGTCTCTGCTCCAGCACTGCAGGGCCATTGGACTGTGACATGACCAGTGCAAACTGCTACTATGAGCTTCTACTTACTGGCAAAATAATAGGATGTCTCCTTGAGGAGCACCCTTTACTGATGCTATTTGAGGGGCGAGTTGGCCACTTCTGGAGAATTCCTCACTCTCAATGTCTCTGTCTCTGCTTTGTTTTGGTTGATGAAAGAAGACAGCTGGTTTGTCTCCTAGATGACAATATGGCATATGTTGGCATCACATGGGTCTCTGTGAGCCTTTCAGTTGCAATTATGAACACCAGAGGAAGAGTTTTGAGAGAGTTATGTGAGTGCTTCACACAGTTTCGTATGTGTAGCAGAAGAAAAGAGTAATTTCCATTGCTGATTTTTTTACCACTAACATATTCTTTAACCTCACACCACTGTCTCTGTGAATGTCATCATCCCAGGTATATTGTGTTTTGGCTGAAAACTATGTTTTTGACTAAAAATTGACATTCCTGAATTAACATTTAGGAAAATGTGAAGTGTATTCTTCTATCACTTAGAAGCAAAATAAACATTCCTTTTTTTGCAGCTACATCAGTTATTTTGAGCTTTACTTTTAAGTGAAGCTTGAGAGAATTATAGAAAGAAAACCTAATGCCAAATTACAAGGACTGGCCTGAAGCAAAACTGTACATTTTGGTTGCTCTGAAACGCTTTAAAAAAAAAAGTCAATACAAAACTTGGACTGATCCTTTTTCCTTCTTTTTTTCCCCCTTTCCAGGTAAACTAGCTTTTGGTGTGTGGTTTTACATCTGAAACTTAGGGGGCAAGACAGCAGGTAGTGTTAAGGAGTAGATGCAAGTGAATCTAATGAGATGCTTCTTTACCTTCCTGTCCTCATAGCTGATAAAAAGATCAGTGTTTGGAATACATAATTTTTAAAACTATCTCTGAGGAATACACTTTTTTATTTGAAGCTGCCTGTAATCAGGCATGCTTTACTTCAGGTGAAAATCAGCATATTGATACTATGGTTGAGTTTTTTGGTTTTTTCCTCTTCAACACAAGCCCTAAATTTTCATCCTTTCATGCACCTCTCATACACACACACAATGATGCATGTTTGTATTTGACCTAATGGTGATGTAGCTGTTGCTGTTATTATTATGGTCCTGCTAAATCAGTGGGTATTAATTAAATTAAGGCACTGTGAGTGGAATGGAGTGAACAAAAAAGGTACTAAAAATACAGTTCTGAACTCACAGCTGCACCTTTGGAAGCTGAAGTAGGCACTTTATCTGCTGCGTTACAGTCTCTGGTTATCTTCTATGGGAAATTAAAGGTATTATTTTTACCACTGGAGGGCTCCCATATTTTTCCATTAATGCAACAGAAACATATTGAAAATGACTAATATTCAGGTGATAAAACCCATGAAGTTCAGACAAGGTATATTCCCTACTTTACAGCAAGATCTGTATGCCCCCGACCATTGAGAGAGATGAGAGTAACTGCTGTATTGCTGCTTTGACAACAGAACAGGGCAGGGCAGATCATGTGATGAACAAACTCCGACTTGGTGGTGGTAACAGCAAAGCAGTATTAAAAATGTGGAGTTCTGTCACTGGATGGAAAGCTCCAGATCATTAGCTGGGGCCAGGGAGCATGGCAGCTAAACACTGAAGATAGCATGGAGGTACTCACTCACATGAGGGTGTGGATGTGACCCAGAGAGAGCAATCAGTCCTGCACAGAAGCACAGCTTAATTCATGTAAGTCTCACTTGTAGTGGAGAGTACAGGTGGTGTTTGGATGAGTGCATGTACATTTCATCCTTCAAGAAGAGGCAGTGGATTTAATTACTCTTAATTTACATCATACATGGAATCATAGAATGGTTTTGGTTGAAAAATAGCTTTAAGACCATTGAGTCCAACCATTATGTAATTCTATTACGTCTGATGTTAAAGCATGTCCCTTAGCACCACATCTACATCTTTCAAATACCTCCTAAGGGTGGTGATTCAACTGCCTCCCTGGGAAGCCTGTTCCAGTATGTCGTAACCATTTCAGTGAAGAGCTCTCTTCAAATGTCCAACCTAAACCTTCCCTGGTGCAATCCACCTTGCTACAACCTCCTTTCATGTAGTTGTAGAGAGCCAGAAGGTATTCCCTCAGCCCCCAGAATAAACAAACCCTGTTCTCTCACCCATTCCTTATAAGATTTTTTCTCTAGACCATCATCTTCAATGTCCTTCTCTGGACCTGCTTCAGCACCTTAATGCCCTTCTTGTAGTGGAGGCTCCAAAACTGAATACTGAACACAGTATTCAAGGTGTGGCCTCACTGGTGCCAACAAAAGGAACAGTCAATTCCCTGCTCCTGTTTGTCACACTAGACCTGATACAGACCTCTTTCTCCTACTGGCAGCTTATTATAGACATAGTTCATGCTCCAGTCCTGGGTGGATTCTGTGCATGTTCAAAAACAAGTATTTAGCTGACTTGATTATGGAGTCCTAGGAAACAGCCATGTTTGTGTGTACTGTACCAGCTACATACAATAAATAAATTAGGTCAATGTAACAGGGACATTGAGGGCTAGAGGCAGCGTCAGTGAATTCCAGTAAATCCCATACCATTCTACAGGTAAAGATTTTGGCCCTATGAGAGCAGGTGAGGCAGATTTAGCAAATTTAGCTGGGAAAAGGGGTTAATCTATTAACATATTAGGAAGCCATAAGAGAGTTCATCTGTGGTGGACCATATCTATGTTACTCTGGATGTGAAGTGTCAGCGAGTAAGAGTATAGTTCAGCTTGGGAGCAACATGCAAAGTGCACTATACTATACAAAGGCACCGTTATTGTAGAGTGCTCCTTAACCACAAAGTCCCCAAGACCATTAACCTTGTGCCTCTCCATGCATCTGGGGATCCCAAAATTCTTGCTATTGCCTTCCAAAAGACAGCAACACAGATGTGCTTAGATTGATTTTGAAATCTGGACTCGACAATACCAAAATGGGATAAATGCAAAACAATTGCTTAAAACACTATGGGTATTTTTCTTTCTGAAGTAAAGGTAGATATGGAATGACCTGAAAAACTTTGCATTTTCTCAGAAGAAAAATGTAGTTCTGTACAAGTCTGAATCATAGAATCATGGAATAGTAGGGATTGGAAGGGACCTCTGGAGATCATGTAGTCCAGCTCCCCTGGAAAAGTAAGATCACCTGTTGTACTTGCTGTATTTTTTTATAAGTAAAATACTTGTGTTTCTGACTTGAAAGTGCTGCTTCATAGAGAATGATGATTTTAATGATTAACATTAAAACTAACCCAACCAAATAACGAGCCACAAGACCTCAAGAAGAAATATTTTTCTGTATGTAAATACAGACGTACAAACGGCAGCCTTTTGATTAGGCCATTGTGAAAATATTTTAGGATAGCAAAGAAGAGAAATCACGATAAATACCACTCTCCCCCTTTGCTTCTCTTTCTTTCTTTTTTTTTTTTTTTTTTAATTTTATTTTCAGTTATATTTTTGAAGCAAATATCACTGATGTGCATATGTTGGTTCCTGATGGTCTTAATGCTGCCTTGATACTGGTCTAATAAATAGCCTTGAACATATCTATCAGCTTCACTGTGATTTGTATATGATTATCAGAAAAACTGAACATGGAGTTAGCATCATAGAATCATAGAATCATAGAATGGTCCAGGTTGGAAGAGACCTCAAAGATCATCCAGTTCCAACCCCCCGCCATAGGCAGGGACACCTCCCACTAGATCAGGACGCTCAAGACCTCATCCAGCCTGGCCTTGAACACATCCAGGGAGGGAGCAGACACAACCTCCCTGGGCAACCTGTTCCAGTGCCTCACCACCCTCACTGTGAAGAATTTCTTCCTAACATCATGGGATCATCCAATCCATCTCTCTACCTTACAGCAAGACCCATTCTACCTTGCATGGGCATTTTATTAATTTCTAACTAGTCATTTGTTCTTAAATGTTTTCAGTGATGGAAACAAAGTGGCTGTCCTATATCAATCTGATTCAGTGCTTCACTAGCCTCTAGCACTAGCTCACAGCACTAGAAACTTTGTCTTCATGCCTAGTCTTAATCCTACCGTATCTTAAGTCTTGTCATCTTCTCTGTATTGACATGGAGAGGGGTTTATTGCCTTCCTTTCTGGGCATTTTTTTCTCTACTAGCATGGTGTTTCTCCTAAGCCTTCTCATCTCTAGACTGAACACCACCAGTCCTTTTGAGCTTTTCAGGTTGTGCTTTCCAGATCTTGAACCAATCTTAATTCACTTTACAAATAGATATGTTTTTTTTTCATCTCTGTCAAATGCTGGGGCCTGTATTCCAGCTGAAACCTCCTTGGTGCAGAGAGACATCAGACATGCCTGATCATGTGTGCCACTTTAAACTCTCCATGAGTTTGCTTTTTCTTTCCAGAACAATCTTGCACTCAAAGCTCCTGTTCAGCTTGATTTTATTTTTAATCTGCAGAATTTCTGCCTCACTGTTTCTCTTTGGATAGTTGTGCCATGGATTATCCTGTCAATGTGAGGCAACCTCACTTGTTTGTGTTAGCACTAATTTACAACCAAGGAAATGTTAACAAAACTCCTTTGCTCTGGAACTTAGGAAGATGCTTCTGCCATTCAATTGGAATTTAATCTTTGATCTTTCCAACATGTGGCAAGTATTATGACTCCAAATTTCGGTGATTTGCCCTTAGGGTTTGCCTTGGCAGCACTCACTAGAACTGCCTGGGGTCACTCTGTTTTCAGTGACGCCAGTGCTTGAATGCAGCCATGCCATTTCTATCAACAGCGGATGGTCTTTGCAAGCTTCCTGTCTAATGTGAGCCTCTTCAGATAATAAAACCATAGAAGGTTACAGAACAAGGTGGTTTGTCTACAGGCCAGGTAGTATGATTAACAACAGGCACCTAATTGGTTCTGATGTCTTAAGTGATCAGCATTGGAATGGATTATTGCCTCCCAGAGCAGATTTATTGTTGATGACGTGCCATGTCATGCTGCTAAACTGTCTTAAAGGTGATTTCTTGCCAGCACAATATTGTACAGCTATTGCTATGATATTTTGTGACTAAACCAAATCCCAGACCCAAAAAAACCCAATGGCATGCCTTAGCTCAGCGGCCATGAAGCTGCAGTGTGTCCTAGAAGGTGACCCTTTTCAATGGGGGCAGTCATTGTACCTATGCCCAAAATGTGAGGAGATGAATAAGGTATATTTAGTTCCAATTTTCATTTTGGTTTAGAAAAGGAATGTTGCAAAACAGCCACAGCCTTTCATGTAGAAAAATCCCTTATGCTTCTCTTTGATTTTTTAAAAAAAGTTTCTCATTAAACGAAGAAGAAAAAGTAAAAAAAAAATATTCTTCCTTTGTCTCTTATTCCTTTCCTGTTTTGTGAAAATATAATCTTGTTGCAATCCACGTCTTTAACAACAACAACAAAAAGTATTTTGTTTAAGCCGTGCTCAGCCCTTTTTTCATGTTGGTTTCTTTTTACACAAATGGAATAGCTTTGACTCATAGCTGGGAAGTAATGTTTGGAGGACACTGGACTCAGGTCCCCCAGTGTTTTCAGAGCTATCTGTATTTTCTAGTGGAAATGGTCCATCAAAATGATTAGGTAGTTTCCAGAATTTTCTCCTTATGCTTAAATATTACCTTGTAGTGATGTGGGAGAAAATACCTCCTTTGATTCAAGCAGGAGAGAAGCTAAGGTATGTTACATCCCCTTGGCTCTCTAGTTTGATCTTCAGAGTAACTTCCTGTTGTGGTTCACTCTCCACCAGCTTTTATTACAGAGGACTTGGTCTTGCTGGTGTTTGTGGTATGTGTGTGGGCTGGGGGAATATGAAGGTCTCATGCTGAGTCTATTGACTTCTGCTGCTCGGCTTCCCAAGTTCTCACAGCTAATTTTCTACTGGGGAAGTCTATTTGGATGGGCCTTACAGCCCTTGATTGTCAGTGACTGACAGCTGAAGTAGCAGGCTGACTTCAATGCAAATCCAATTTCTCCTGCTTTATTAGTGCTCTTGAGTACTTTGCAACGGTGAAGCCAGTGTGATTTACTGAGTGCATTTACACTTCAGTCATGTGGCAAGAGCTATGGTAATGAGTGAAAGCCAGCTTAGATGAGCAGCAGTGCTGCTACTGCTTACCACTGCGACACTCTCCCACCTGGCTGAAATTGCCATGAGTGCCACACATTGTTTATGTGGTCCATATGAAAGGCTCTGGGCTCTTCTCTCAGGGATTATCAGCTCTCAGTGGACATCTGTAATGGTGACATACCGCTGGTGGTTTTGTGTGCCTTGTTTGACCACCTTGGGTGAAAGTCCCATCTTTCCACAGTGCAGCATTGCTGAGCTGGGTACTTCCCTTACTACTGGAGAAAAGGAAATAACCAAGTGAGCTTTTTCTTCCTGTTTCCTATTTCCCCCACTGCTATGATCTGACAGCCAAGATGTTCATAAGAACTGGAATAAATTTTGGGTAAAATCTCTATTTTCTCAAGACTTTTCTTTAAATATGTTGCTGAAACTCAATTTACATTGACCAATGCATTTTCAAAATAGGGATCTACAGGTTCCTATGGTCATTATCAAAAAAATGGCCTTTACAGTCTGCAACTGATCTCTGAAATGTGTTTTTTACAAAATGTTTCAATTGGTTCTTTTTCTGTTGAGGTAAAAAAAAAAAACAACCTGCAAAACTCAACCCTTTCCTTACTGCACATTTTGCTTTTGAGTGTCTTCTGGATTTTGTCGCATCTAATGATGAAATTTATGAAGTCAGCCCCTGCCTTACAGTACAGTTGCTTGGTGTGGAGCAAGTAAAAGGAAGGAGAGACCCCAGGTGTGGGTCTTAGGGCTATAGAATGTTTGTGGCATTGCCTGAACCTCTGAGTTCAGTGCTATGCACAACAGCAGTTCAAATAAAAATGAGACTTGCAATAAATATTTCACCTTAGCCCTCCAGGAAGAATATGAAGCAGGTAACTGAGAGGGCTGGAGTGGGAAAAGTTTTTGTGAAGCTTTTTCTTTGCAATACTTTGTAGTTTCATGGAAATCAGAATGTCTGGTAGGAGCATAGGAAAGTCTTCAATGATATTGTGAGAATTTCTTGAGTGGAAGTAAAGCTACTTGATCTAAACTATCAGGAGAGAAAGTGGTCAAAGTGGTCTGCGATAGTTGATAA
The DNA here is from genome assembly GCA_013396835.1 of Psilopogon haemacephalus. Classification (NCBI taxonomy): domain Eukaryota; kingdom Metazoa; phylum Chordata; class Aves; order Piciformes; family Megalaimidae; genus Psilopogon; species Psilopogon haemacephalus. The sequence continues at coordinate 69,134 of VWZI01022775.1, forward strand.
ATTTGTGCGCTGGGCACTCAGGGGCAAAGGGCAGAGTTGAACCCAAGTTGTAGCACAGAGCGATGCAGAAAATCAACAAGGCCATACAACTCCTCCATCCTGAGTGGACATTTTACCTGGTGTGGAAGTACCAATCACTTCTGTTAGACCTTTTTCAGTAGGTGTCAGTGACTAGCAGCTGGCCCAAACTGAGTCTGAATTGTCTGCCTTGTGCCCTCCCCTTGTGCCTGAGCCAGGCTGGTGGTCTTACCTGGAGTGAGGTAGGAGCTGGACCTTTGTCCTAGTACTGGCTATCTGTGTTGCTCTGTACTGCAATGTAATGTTTTGCTTTTATCCATATCATGCAATATTTTGTAAATATGAGATTTTGGTTTCCTTGTAAGGAGATACGGAATTCAGACAACAGTCTGCTGGGACCTGATGTTTTGTCCATTCCTTTCCTCTGACTACTTCTTGGAGATCTGTGGTCTTGACTTTCCAATCAGTACTGGGGCCCATTCTTTGTTCCTTGACTGAATGAATCTCAAGCATCTCTAAGACACTCAGCCCTTCTGTCTGAATGAGTCTCATTTCCTTGTTCTAGTGCAGTCCTGCCTGCCTTCTGGTTTGGCATTTTCCCTTAATCCATTCTTCAATGTGCTGTCAAATACCTCTTTAAAAATCCAGATGTGCCACTTTAGCCTACCTCCCAATTTGGTCCTCTAAAATTCGTAAGTATTTTCTGTGTCTTCTGCACAGACCTGCATGATACTGCAAAACTTATTTTGCTAAAGAAAGAGTTTTCTTGAGGTATTTTGGTGTGGTAGGTGGGTTGTCGGCAGCCACTACACACATGTGAAGAAAACTCGTATATGAATGGAACTTCCTGTCCCAGGTGCAGATTTCTTCCTGCAGGGCTTAGGCTTCCATTTGAGGAAGAGTTGTATGCCTTGTTTGATTTGAACATCCACTATCTGCTCACACAGGCAGATGAACTGACAACTTTTTGTTAGCAGTGCATTTGGGTAGCACAGCATAGAGGTTAATGCTTTCAGGAAAGTCTGGAGTCAAGAACTTTGGCCTTGACTAAATAAGAGTTGTCTTACTAATTCTAGGGGTACCAGCAAAGGCAAATCTCCATGAGTCTGCATGTCTCCAGTCATTAAGTCTCCTTCTGGGGTTTGAATTTTGTCCTGTTGGCTATTCACTTCCACCTCAGCCTTTACAGTGTCCCGTTTCTCACCTTTAAATTTACCCTTCCCTTCTTTATGCTAGGTTAGCTTTGCTTATATTTAGAGAATTTCCTTTCAGTTTGGCACACTCTGTTTCTTCTTCAGTGCAGGTTCCTGTTTTCCTCTCCAATTGCATCAACATCAAGATGTCCTCACATCTTCCTCACATACATTGAGCCACACTTTTATGGGTTATGGTAAAGCAAGGCAGGACCTCTCTTGAGAGATGATCATCCAAGCAAGCTCCATAGCTATAGTGGTGAGGAGCAGATCCCAACTCCCTTGTCTTCTGGACCAGTGTCTCGATCATTGCGAGCTTCTTACTGACTCCTCTTTTGGGAAGGGTTTTTTTTTCCACTCAGTCTTCCTTATGATAAGACCAACCTGTCCCTATCTCCCCAAGGCTACCTCAAGCCCTTTTCTTTTTGTTCTAGGACACTTGTACTGCATTTCCCTGTTCTTTATTCCTTTATTACCTCTTACTGCAAAGTCCTTGTCTCACCTAATTGCATTATGGCTCAGATCCATCTGTATTCTTTCTCTGGGAATGTTCCAGCATGCTGCTCTCCTTCCTCTCTTGGTCTGAGGTATTGTCTTTTTTGTAACTTTTCATGAACTTTGTGCAGTCAACATGAGTTTAGGTCTTGGTTTTTTCTCATCCCCACCTCTCCTAAGATTGCGTCCCACCTGGTTGGTATATCCTCTGCATGTGGTAGTTACATTGACTTCAGTATGTTAGGCAAAGTTAGTTGGCCCATTACTGTAGTGACTTACCCTAGCGGTTTTTTTGTTTCCTGTTCCAGTTTTATCATCTTTACCCCACAAGTCTGCATGGAAAAGAGCCAAGATATCATCCAGGGTTGCGATTCAGGAGTACTGATGTTTGGCCTCTGGGGTTGTGCTGGTAAAGGCCACTTGACCACCCCTTTCTACAAACGCATGTGCCAGGCAATGATGGCAGGTCCTCTTGTTTGGTTTCATTTGTTTGCCTTTTTTTTTTTTTTTTTTTTTTTCTTTTTTTTTTTTTTTTTTTTTTTTTTTCCTCCCCGTAAAAAGGCAGCAGTAGCAGCAGCAGCTGTACAGCAATGGCACAGCCGCTCTATTCCTGGCCAAGAACCCTGTGAAATTAATCCACATCTCGCTGAAATCCTACCCCGCTTTCGGGTCACTGCCTCGTTCCGGCACTGCGGAAGGCAGGGATCCCGCGATGATTTATTACCAGCCCCAACGCACATATTATTATGAAATGAGTTTATTACACTCTAAATCTCCTGTTAATGTGCTACTGTTTTAATCCCTTTATCCAATTTTCAGTCTCTCAGGCTTGGCTGCTGTTCACTTGCACAAAACTCTCCATTCTGAAGGTTTTATTGTACGATATCCATATCCATTTATCCTGCTTTAAGGCTGCAGAGCTGAGGCTCTGGTGAGGAGAGGGAGCATGTGAAAATGGATGGGAGAGGCAGGAGGGGATGGGCCAGGGGCTGTGTGAAGGGAGAGGAAAGAGTCTGGCTTAGCCTGTAAGGGTATAAACAAGGGTTCTAGTGGGTAGAGGAAGACAGTGGTGGGTAAAGAGGACCAGACCTGATTTTGAGGGGAGCAGCACAAGTAGCTACTGAGTCAAAGAAGAATGAAACAAAGTGAAGAGAATTTGTAAATCATACAATAAGTGAATAAGAGAGGAAGGGGCCTTAGCATCCGCTTTGAGACTACCATGAATCAAAGAGCTCTGGAAGTTGAGAACAGAGAGAGTTGAAACAGAGCAAAGACAGAAAATGAAGGAAAGGGGTGAAAGAATGTGTGGAGGAATGAGAGAGGTGGAGCATGAGGCTAAGTGGGTGGGTGTGTGGGAGGGGACCTGGAAGGAATGGGCTGTTTGAAGGCCAGGGTGGAAAGAGCATGCTATGGAATACACAACAAAATGATTTGGGCAGTAGGGTGGCCAGAGGAAATCACATTACTGATTTTCCCCAGCAGTGGTCAAGGAACATCCACAGCATGGACAGAGTGAAATTCCTCACAGGAGTTTCTATGGGACAAATCAGTGTTGCCATGAAGAAGGTGCCCCTCAAAGATCAGTGTTTTGCCCCTATGCCTACATAACTCAGACTTCCTCCTATCTGGTCTGAGCACTGGGTGACCATCCCAGCCAGCTATATGTGTTGGGTATTTCCACTCAGCCTTCAGACCAGAGAGGGACATAACTGCAGTAGATTTGAGATAAGAAAACACATCCCAGAATGATGTCTCTAGAGAGCCCTCCACTTCACTATTTCAAGTTCTGCTGTGGGTGCTGCTTTCCTTTACTCCAGCTAAAGATCTGGTCTAAAGCCATACCAAGTAACTAGTGAAAACCAGTTAACAGACCTATGCTTATCCAGTCCTGCTGTTGGCTCCAGTTTTGTGGGCACCAGAATAAAGAAACTGCCTGAGCCATAAAGCAGCACTGCATCCCGCAGCTGGTGGTTGGAAGCTTCAGAGGCAGAAGTGTGTGGTTGCCTGCAGAAATGAGGCAGGATGGCTGGGTCCTATGCCCAGCTCTTCTCTTCATTTTCCATAGCACCAAGGTACTTTCAACACCTCCATGTGTCCATTTACAGAATGAGAGCTATGACTCAAGCCCATCTTGTCTTTTTATAGGTAGAAAGAATTAGACTGTTGCATGTGGGCTGGTACTTTGTGTCTGCCAGCTGTGGCTTGCAGGAACCTGTGGGGAGAATGCTATAATGTGAGATTTTTTTTTTGTACCTAACTCCCTAGGTTACATTAAAAATCACAGCCATGAGCATGGTGATAAGTGTCTGCACTAGAATGTTCCTCTGCTGGTTTATGCCCTCTTGTATAGATTTATGACACTATGCACTGTCCAGTAGATACTTGTGCAAAAATCTGTGTTAGATTTTGCACAGAAGAATACATAGCAGGGTGCAAGTTTATGAAGCTTGTTTTTAAAGTACAAATCTTTATGCCTTTCCCCGCAACAGAATACATTGCACTTATAAAACAAAGTAAGAATTAAATGTATGCACAAAGTTTGAAAATTAAGATATAGGAGAAGGGGAGGAAGTTAAGTAAAACTCCACAAAATTTCTTTCGGACAAGTGGAAAAATCCCCAAAATTTGAGCCAGAATAGAGAAGCAAAGAGATTTGCTTAAAATAGAACCAGCTCTTGTGATGGAACTGCTGAGTAGCTAATGTCCTTGGCTTTTTTAGCTAGCCAGTTATTTAAAATAGCTCCTGCCCATAGTGTTTGCTTTATGGTGTTCTTCTCCTTCCTTCCACCTATTCCCTTTCATTTTCTCCAGAGAGATATTTTATCAGATCTAGTCATTGAGAGCAGGAGAGACAGAGATTAAATGAGATGATTAGGAAGCTAATGTTTTTGGTCCATGAGAGGGGTTTAGAAGCTGAAGAGGCTTCTTGTAGTTCAGCCCATGCTGGAGAGCTGGACTTGTCACAACTCTGGTGTGCACACAGGATTAATTGAGGAGAGGAAGTGCAAAGTAACAGTGCAGAAGGTCTCAAAGGGTCTGCTTGTCTGGGCTGGATCCTGATCCCCAGCTCTTCTTCCAGTCTCACCACCCTGGGCAAACCAGAGACCTCTTCTATGCCTCTAATTATGTTCTGTACGAGGTAATAATGACTTGGTGGGGAGTATTTGGTGAATCTCTTTGAAACAGTTGAAGAGGAGAGGATTTGTTTACAGCCAATATTTATTCAAATCTTGTAGCCAGTGTAGGTTTTAGGTCTTCAACAGGCAGCAAAAGCCTTCCTCTGACTTTGGTTAGGATTTCTTCTGGGTCTTGTCCTGTGTTTCATTGTGGGGGACCAGTGGGCTGGGGCAGGTAAAGTATTAGAGAGAGAAACCAGCAGACAACCAGTGCTGAAACTGGTGACCACACTTAAGGATCCTTCCATGTCTGGATTTCACTGGGCCCTTGACTCTGTTCTCGTTGTGACACCCAGCTGGCTTCATGGTGGGCCTTTCAGAGCTCTGCTATTGAGCCTAGAGATAAGTCTGCCTTGCTAGCCTTCTCTGCCCCTTCCTTATCCCTTCTCCCCTTTCCAACCCTCTCCCTGCATGGCAGCTGTCTGCCCCTCTCCTCTGACTCCCTGCTGCATTTTCCCTCTCCACCCACACCCCACTCCTCCTTTTCTCCCCCTCTTCCCATGACTCCAGCTCCTGCTTCCTTTTTGTCTCACACGCTCCCCCTCTCCTGCTACCCTCCCACATCCTTATAGCATCCCCCTCCCCACTCCCGCGCTCTCCCTCTCATGTCGAGGACTTGCCTCTACTCTCTGACACAGAAGCCTGTATCACTTCCAAGGCTCCTGCTGTCAGCTGGGGAATAGATAAAGATAAATGATATTATGTTAAATTCCACTTAATGACAAATTTTTAATTTTCTGAACATGGTCATTTTCTGGCTAGTGAATCAAGTGTAGGGAGCTAATTACATGAAGATCTGAACAAAAATAACTCCTAATTTTCAAGGATAATGGAAGAGAAATGTTGGAGATTAATGGCACTATTTATCTTTTTTAAATTTCTATCTTTCTCTGTGATAGCACTGCTCCCCAAGGAAAATATTCATAAAATGAAATTGAAGTCGTAACTTAATAGGTTATTAAAATTTTTGAGTGCATATCACTTTCCTTCCGCCGCACTGTAAATTTAAATTGAAGTTTGCGGCTCCTCGAGTCACCAGCAGAGTTTTTTTTATGATGGCACAATAGAGGGAAACATGCATCTTTGTCAGGAGGTATTTGCTATTCTAATTTTATGGCAGGCCGGATTATCAGAAAGGAATGTCAGAGCACGGGGAAGCTGACAACACTACAGCCTTCAGCCATGTGTTTCCATTAACGCCCAAAGCCGTCCAGGGGTTTCTCTGGACTGTTATTTTCCATTTCAGTCTTTTATCTTGATTTAAAGTGAGGGCGCCGAAAATTCAGCTCCTGTCATTTTTCTCACTCTCTCTCTCTTTCTCACTTTCTCCCTTCCCACTCCTTTTTTCTTTCTTTTTTTAATCCTTCGTTCTCTGGCAGGAGATCCTCTCTCTGTGTCTCTGTCCCTCCCCCATGTCTGTGGTCCTTTGGGTGTAAAGCTCCAGGGAGCAACGTCTAGGTATGGGGGCAGGGAGAATATTCCTCCTCACGTACCTAAGAAAACGGCCGCCTGAAGGCTTCATCTAGGAGCATGGCACACAGGACTTCTATAGGCAGTGCATTGTGTCGTGCTTTACTCAAAACATAAATTTGATGCCCATTTTGGCTGTGTCAGATGCCAGTGCCAGAGATAAGGTAGTTTGTGATTTCAGATCCTGCTACCTCAGTGGGAGGCAGCTGGAGCAATGGGCATGGGCAGCATATGGAAGAATATTCAATCTTTCTTTTCCATCAGCTTGCTGGGTAGCTTAAGCTGTCTCACCTCACTTCACCCACCTTTCCCTGTCTTCTGCGCTATGGGGCAGAGCCTTTTACTTTGTGCCTGCACTGGCGTGCTGCTGGAGTTTTCCCAACCGTTGCTCTTCAGTGGATTTTCAGTACACCAAGTGCAGGGCTGCTCAAACCTGGGCAGCTATGTTGGTGCATGTTGCCTCCTTGAAGGTGGCCCTTACCAGTGGGCAGCAGGCTCAACCTGTTCCTCTTTGGCCCTATCCCTTTCTTCTTCCATCAAGAACATGTCCGCCTCTGAGGCTTTGAAGGTTTTAAATCAAGAACAGCAGAATGCCAGGACTCCTCTTAAATGAAGGTTCATCTCTCACCAGCCTGGTACAATTCCTCTTGGCCTGGGCTCACACTGCAGTTCACTTTGAGCTTCTGAATGGGAAGGGAGCAAGATGTTTCTGCTGCCCTGGTCTTTGTACATGTGGGACCTTTTGTGACCTTTGTGCAGGTGGATGGTTTGGGTTGTTTTTCTGTGGGAGGTTTTGTTCAGCATGTCTAGAGACAGAGCCAGTAAATTACAAAACAAAATCCTCTTGAATATGGTGTAATATTATTTTTATTTCCTTCTGGGGTTGTGGAATCTGTTAGATGTTTTACCACTAAAGGACAACGAAACCTCTGCCTTTCAACACTGCCCCTCTCAAATTCATATCCCCTAAAATGTCATGACTCCAGATTTTGAAGTTTGAAGAGAGGCAGCAAATATCAAAAGGCACAGAACAAAGCTAGGGAAGTGAGGATCTGCAGCAAGCACCCCAGTTTTTCCAAGGTCCCTGTGGACTATGATAGCATTGTCCACTTCAGAAGCCTCACTGAGATTTCAGAGCTGTGGCAACCATAGTCTTCTCAAGTGCTCCTGCCTTGAAGGGAGTTTTATGTGTACAAAGCCACCCTGGAAAATGCACCTTGGAGACATGATCCCAGTGGAATCGGTGTCTGTTGTTCAGATGTCACCATTGCCCCTGCTGCCTAGCTCACATAAGAATATTCTCCTATCTCATACCTTCCACTCCATTCATGGACAATGACATTCAATCAACTTCATGCTTTCTTTACCTGATCAAATGCCTGCATCTCTCCTCTGTCCATTCTAAAGTGAGGAACTTTCAGTTCCGCACTAGAAGTGAGAACTTTCAGTTCTTGGTCAGAAAATAGGTACATATTTTTGAAGGGCTCCAGTCAATAAGGTGCTGCAGAAGAGCAAGAGATCTTCTGGAATCCTGCCAAGAGGCAGAAAGCTGCATGCTTGGCACAGCTGTCCGTAGAAGACATGCTTCCTTTCTGCTCTTTGAGGTCCTGACTCTGCTCCAGACTGCATGGCATACTTTCTGAATTCAAGGCAGGAGAAGAAGCTCGAGGATTCAGGTATTTTCTTGGTGACTCACCTTAACACCCAAGAGAGCTCAAGTGCTGGCTGCAGAAGCAGTGTGCCATCCCTGCTCTGCATCAGGGGGCTGGAGATGCTGGACAATCTGCATTTTCCTGCAATGCTACATCCTGCCTTCTCTGCTTAGCACCAGAGATGGATTTTCAGGAGGAGCTCTGGAGAACATTGACACAGATCCTGACTTCTGCCAGAAACAAGGAGAAGGGGAGGCTTAATCTTGTGCTGTGACTCTGTGTGCTGGACATGTGCTTTCTGCCAGAGGTCTGAAAATTTTCTTTGAGACAAGTGGTGATTTTCAGTTTGGAGGTGGGATATTGTGCATATCCTTCTGGACTGAGTGGCTGTCTTGTGATGCCTGTGAATGGTCTGCATGTGTTGAATTTCCTCTCTTCCCTTGTTCCTAAGCTTGTGGCAGGTGTCACAGTGTACCAAGGAAGACAGGCAGCCTCATGCTTAGGGGATTCTGCTTCACCTGTCTCTGGTTCTTCAGTACCACTCTGAGAGGTTTGGTAAATGGCTGCTAGGTTTCTTGCTTGTATGATGAGGATAAAGGATGCTTTCCAGAGTCACCTGAGGCTTTTACCTCTTGATGTCTGTGACATTGACTCCTGTTGACCACAGCTGAGGTGCACTAAATCAAAGTTAGACCTTCCTTTCACTCACCTCCACCCTAATGTAAGCAGCTTTGGAAACCTGGGTCCTTAAGAGATAAGAAATTAAATAAATGCATTTATGGGTTTTTTTTCAGCTTTTATTATTTTTTTCCCCCATAAGGATTCTCAGGAAAAAATGAAGCACAACTGCTGTGTGACTGATCTGTTTGTGTAATTCTGTCTACGGACTCAGACCTCAGAAGATGCATCCAGGGAGGGAGGATGTAGGTGGGAGGGAAGCTAATTATTTGTGATAGAAACTTTTGTGTTGGTGTTCATGACAGCTCTGCTGGTGTGAGAAGAAGGCCAGGAATTGACTGCTGGAGATGAGAAACCTCCTCAGTTTCCTCAGGGAAACAGTGTGGTGGCAGAATGGAAGTGGATATACAATAGAGTGGTTTTGGTCCCTAGGAATTCATTGGTGTATCAGATGTTGGGCTAGATTGGTGTGAGGACATGCTGATGGAACAGGGTCTGTGAGACTAGTAGGTCCCTACCGGTGTAAATAACACATCTCCTTTGTGCCTGCACTGCACATCAGCAACACCACATCTTGTCACCACTGGGACAGCCAGACTTGCCTGGGCAGGCACTGGTGGCTTTCTGAGATGCCTTCTTTTGCCTTTCCTCTTACCATCTTCCTTCCCTCCCCTCTTGTACTTGATTTGATCTTACTAAATTGTTACATAGATGTGAGCTTGCTGGGCCATAGGAAAGCAGCCCAGACCCTGGGAGGGAGAGGAGCATCCTACCTCCCTTTGCCAGACAATGAGGCCAATCAGCTCTCGGTAACTGAGCTTTAATAGACTCTGAGAGGGGTGTAGCTCTCAAGGGAGCGGCCTCAGCTGGCAGCCTGGGGGGATGGTGCCTATTGAAAAGGGCTTTCGTGACTGCGAGGAATGGTCCTTGCCCCTTGCTGATAGACAAGGCAAAAGAAGATTGTCATCAGGAAACACTGGAGGTTCGGTCAGTGCTCCTGCGTGAGCGAGCTGAAAAGCCTGCATGTGGAAGTCTGAGGTCTCTGAGTAACGATGTACAACAGCATTATTCAGTGTTTTGCTTCTGGGGCCCTGTTCCTCTCTTCTCTGGTTTTGGTGCACTTTCCATGTTCTCTGATCATATGCACCTGCTTCCTTCCATGCCCTGGGACATTCTCATACTAGGATTTTTGGAGTTTTGTCCACCACAAAGATGTTTTTTAAGGTCCCCCATCTTGGTGAGAAAGTAAATTCTCCCTGAAGGCTGAACTTCAGGCCATGGAACTGTTTCTCTGATGGGCAGGTAAGAGATTCCTCTGCTGAAGATGTGGAGGAGGCTCAGAAGATGGACAAGCCCAAACTTCAGTGCTGTGAACCTTTCCCAGTTGAACTCACTATTTGACTAAAAGAAGAACACACAGAATCTTTATCCTGTGTAATTAAAAGAAGGATAGCCTGTGACCTTCTAAATGAATCAAAACCCCAAACCAGATGCACCTGGCAGCTGCTCTTGTCTTCTGGTGGAGCTGGGAGAAAAGTGTTGAAGCTGAGCTGAGACGGAAAAATTGCCTCTGGGGCATTTTCCCCCCACTATGGGCTAACAGCCTCATGTAAATGTTGTTCCTGCTGCTTGCAGGCTCTTTTGTAAGAAGGGTAAGATTTCTGCATCGAAGTGTCAGTAAGATTCTGAGAAGTGATACAGATTTATGTTGCCATTAAGATTGGTTGTGTCCTTGGTTTTTAAATCCTCAGGTGAGTTAGCAGGTTATTTCCAGATTAGACTCCTGCTTATAAGGCAACTCCTTTACTAACAGATTTCAAATAATATTCCATGTACTATGAGTGATTTGTGTGGAGTTGTATGACTTAACATGTGCAGAATACATGTTCCATAAACAGTGCCATGTGTAGAAACGCTTGTTCCACTGTGCTTCTATGCCACTGTCATGTAAGTACACCCTGATTTGCAAGAATGCCTTCGTATATATTCTTCAGGAGTGATTTTGGTGGCTCAGAGGGTCATACATACTTTCCATCTTCTCTGGTTTGCATCCTTTACCTGAAAGTACAACTAGCCCTGAGTGAATTCCACAACCATCACAAATAATCTCGTGTTCAGCCTGGAAAAGGGAAAGATGCGTATTTGAACAGCAATAACACTCAAGTGTATGTGAGAGTTATTTGAGACGGATCATATGGGCACTGGGTGAAATAAATGCATAAATCAGGAATACTTAGCACATAGTATCTGCAGACCTTAGAACATCTCATATAGATGGAAATTGGATTTAGGCAGGAAATAAATTTGTTTTCTATGAACATTTGTAAACTGCAGTTACTTCTACTTCAAAAGAGTATAAGATGTAAAGATATGTAATGCTTTCAGAAGGAATAGTTAGATTTTCATCCTGACCCTATCTCCATCTCCTTATACTCTAGCCCCAGAATTTTGTATTGGATCAAATGAAATACTTGTCCCCAGTGCAACTTTTTACCATTCCAACATCCCTTTTAAGCTTAGATGGTCTACGACTTAAAAATCCAAAGTAGTTTTCAATTATGAAGCAAAATGTCTTCGTTCAGAAAAAGTCAGAGATGGATGTTGCTATGGTTCCACAACTTTTTTTGTGTGTTTGTGATTCCTGTTTGCCTCTTCCTCCCTTATGAAATTGCTTCAGGAAGAGATAGTTGTTAGAAATTGTCCCCTCCATTTGGTTTTGATGAACTGATGCTTTGAGAGGTAAGAGGTTTTAATGGAAAATTTGCACAAGGCTCTAGAGAGAAAAAATAATGTAACTTATACTATCAGTTCTGGAAACTTTTCACTCCCTTCTCCCTTCTCCCTTCTCCCTTCTCCCTTCTCCCTTTTCCCTTCCCTTCCCTTCCCTTCCCTTCCCTTCCCTTCCCTTCCCTTCCCTTCCCTTCCCTTCCCTTCCCTTCCCTTCCCTTCCCTTCCCTTCCCTTCCCTTCCCTTCCCTTCCCTTCCCTTCCCTTCCCTTCCCTTCCCTTCCCTTCCCTTCCCTTCCCTTCCCTTCCCTTCCCTTCCCTTCCCTTCCCTCTTTCTTTCTTGCTTTCTTTCTTTCTCACCATAGCAGCATCATGTGGGCAGATAAATTGTGAACTTTAAGCTCAGGAAAATAAAGCAACCTCTTTCAAATCTTGTAGAAAAAAGCATGGAAACTAGAGGTTTCCAGGTTCTCTGGAAGGCTTGTAAGTCCTTCTGCACAGAATCCTATCCTTCTTGAAAGTGTCAAGATTTTTCAAATCAATTTCATCTGATTTTGGAACGGGGCGAGGGTTTGATTCATCATTTTTAAGTGCTTAGTTTGAACAATAATGCGTTATTCCCAGATAGCAGATGGGGAAATGGAGAAATGTGGTGAATTGCCAGCAGCAGAGCCAGAAATAGAACCCAGATGTCCTGGTCTTGTGTTGAAGCTCTCCAGTCTCTCCAGGAGGGCGATGAGCAGGCTGCAGTGCAGGGGGATCTTCCAATAAAAAGTAAAGCCCTGATGGACAGGGTGAATCCCCCTTAGCTCACTGAGATGCCACAAAACCCTGTAACTCTGTCCGGCTGTCAGCAGAGCCCTGCGCTGGTGCAGAGGAGTCAGAGCGGTCTGTGGGTCCCTGCCAGCTTTGTTGTCTGTGTCTCGGTGCGGTGTGGCTGTGCCGACTCAGGGCTGGGAGCAGGCAGGTCAGCCCACGTGTGCCTTTTCCACCTGGCTGCATGTACCGCACAGGTCAGCTCGCCTGTGGTTTAGCGTGGCTGTGGGAAGCTGCCGGCTCCCGTGTTTAGCTGCCTTCAGGCCTAGCTAAGCCGAGGCACTGTCTGGCTCCCCAGCCACAATCTCTCGTTAGAAAGAAATTAAAAGCCACTCAATTTTGGCTAATATCCCTCTGTAGGCCTTTAACTCCACCTGTGACTAACCCATTCATAATAGCTCTGGTTTAGTGGCTTGGGTTGATGTATCCTCGATTAATTTGGGAGGAGAGCGGCAGGGCCATATCTCTTTGTCTCCCCCTCTCTTACTCCCTGTCCTGCAGTCTGTCTTCTCCCACTATTTAATCTCTGCTATCATTTCTCCATTCATTCACCCTCTTGTTTCCCCCAGGCACCTTTTCCCTCCCTCTCACTTTTTGGTGTTTTCTTCTTCAACTCCTGTTTGTCTGCCTTTCCCCTTTGTTCTCCTGATGTCCTTTAACCTTCCTCCTCTGACTCTTCTTTCCTTTTTTTTTTTTTTTTTTTTGTTTGTTTGTTTGTTCCTTGTCTGGCATTGCTTCCTTCTCCTTTTTCAGGTTTTCCTTCCTGTCTTGTCTCTTCTCCCTCATTTGGACCCCTTTCCCGAATCCTCTGCCCCCCACACTTCTCCTCCCTTCCAGCTCTCTCCTTGCTGCCTCTGCCTCCTTCCCCAGGTTTCAGATACTCATGCGATTTCTTTCCTTCTTTGTTTCAGACGCCCCCACCCTGCTTCCCTCTCTCGATTATTATTAATGATAAAGGCTAAAACATCACATCAGTAATTTCTGAGTGAGTTTTGCAATGAAGCTGGGGCCTTATCAGCCCCTCCCGAGTACCACAAATTTTACTTTTGCAATTTCACGCCTTTGGTTATTATCACGCTGCTTCGTCCCTGCTCTGCCTCGCGCTTTCCCTCCCCCCTCCTCTGGAGAGAGTACTTAAACTTGTTTTCATTCCCTTATTCTTTATTTTTTTAATGTCCACTCTCTCTGGAGCCAGTAATGTTCTTCCTCTTTTTTCCTCTCCCATTTTCTGTTAATTCTGTGCCATCTGCCTTAGCATCTGTTAAAAATAAAATTTCCCTCACAATGAGAAGCCCTCCCTGCCTTGCCTCTATCCCTTCCCCCACAGCCTCAGCCCCCCTACTTTTCCTACCAGGGTTATTGGAGGCTGCTGCTCTCCCTCTTGGGGTAACTTTTCATCCCTCTTCCCAGCTCCCCTCCTGCCTTCCCAGGCCAACTGAGCAGCATCTTCTGGGCAGTGGAGTGGGAGTGGGAGGAGAAGGGATGAAGAAGAAGGTGCTGGTCACAGATGAATTATTATCATCCCACATTGCACATATCTCTGTATGCATGGGTCTCTTACATGTGGGTGTTCCTGGGTGTCTGGGCAGCACTGATCGGGTGAATCAGTGCTGGGTCGAAGGATGAGTTTTCTCCCTGGCACTGCTGAGTGGGGCCACTCTCAGAACAAGAGAGAGTCTGGTGGCTGTGCAATACACCAACTCCACCATTCATGCTGTTTCGACCAGAGCCGTGGTCATAGCTGTGGTGAATTTGGCCACTGTGGAGCAAAGATTTTACCAATCTGGTTGACAAGAACATAAAGAAAATTCTTGGTCAGGGACGAAGGCACATTTGTTGACTTTTGTTTTCCTGGAGTAATTTGATTGATTTATTTATTTTAAATGGCCAAGCTTAGAGTAAGAAGTGGGCATGGCCTTTGTAATTTCCCATTTCTATTAAGGTCTCGGCTGTGGACCTCATATACATGTGAGATCTTCCTCTGGCATAGTGCTTTGGAGGGGATTTTTTTGGTACTTCCTTTACCTGACCAAGTTTTGGGGTATAAGGAGATAGAAGCTTTAGTCCCCATTCAAAGTTTTAATTTGTGAGTTCATGTTTGATGGCTTAGTTCCCACAGCAGGAGGTTGGATCCCTCGTGGAGTTTGTGGGACTCAGGCTTTGGGAACTGCCTTGTGTTGATGCTCACTTGTCCTGGGTCCAAGTCAGGCCAGAGTTTGAACAGAGACCTGCTTCTTCCACTCTGTGCACTCTGACTCTGTGTGCCCTTGGGACACATCCCAGTTTCACTATCAGGCCCTTCCTCTGTTCAGTAAGCATCTTTGGAGAGTGTTTGGAGCGTGGTGTTTTGGGACATTCTTAGTTCATGAAGCACAGTATCAGTATCTGCAAAACTGCTGACAACAGACTCCTGCTCACAAGCCCCTTCTTGAGGCTTGCACTCCCCAGGGGCTTTCAGCTTCTCCTTTCCTGTGATGCAAATGAAGCTTTTAAAACAAGTGGCTTAGCATCCCTTCTGCTAACTCTGCCATGTGCTCCTGATCTCCAAGACAGGGCCTCCAGACCTTCTCATTTGTGCATGCCAGGAAAAGCATTCTTAGAGACCGCTGTGAATGGGTTTATCTGATGCTGTGTGTTGGGGTTAAGAATGCTCGCACCCAGATGTTGAGGAACCACTGGATATATGTATACGTCCAGCTGTAGATGCCTTCGACAGTGAACTGTTGACCGTGTAGAAGTGAGCGTGCATGTATTTATCTCCGGATCTGGGTGGCTGGTCAGTGCAGCTGTGTGTAGCAGGGCTGTGTGCTCTGTGTGCCTCTGAGCCTGTGCTAGAGCAGGTGTGTCGGCGGGAGCGTACATGAGCCAGGCTCCCTTGGCAGGTGCCTTTGGATGCCAGTGGATATGGGAAAGGAGGGTCCAGAGCCACCTGCCTCTCTCTGCACATGCCTGCTCTGAGCCAGAGGGTGTGAGCGAGCAAAGTGTGTGCAGAGGGAGACCCCGGTGAGTTTACACGGAGCAAATCCCACCCTCGGTCTCCCTGCAGCGCCTCCATTAACAGCCACACTGAAGGGGCTCAGAAGCTGCGTGATTCTGCTCCAGCACAATAACCTCTGTGGCTTTGATAACAACAAGCCTGCTTAAGCCCTCCTCCTCCTCCCAGCTCCCCTTTTCTCTCCCCTGCTCCCTTTGAGCCCTGCCGACAATAGGCAGGCCTGCTGCAGTGCTGCCCACAGCCCGGGCAGGCACACAAAGCCGCCGAGAGCTTACAGGAATTCTTTGGCAGGCTGCTGGTTGCTGCGGAGAAGAAGAAGGGCCCTTCATACTCGGAAGCTGTCTCATTGCCCCTGGCCCTATTCTCTTCCCGTGTTTGATAGACACTGAGCCACGGTAATCTCTCTCTGCCCCGAGGGGAACAACAGCTTTTGTGAAACAGATTTTTACAAACTGTTTTGACCCCACATCCCCAGCCCCCCTACTTGCCTCCCCCCTTCCCTCCCCTCCAGTTCACTGGCTGTATCAGTGTCACATAATTAAATCAGCTTTCCTGTTTGCCTCTGCTTCCTGCTAATTGTTTGCTCACAGCTAGGATTAGCAAGTCAGGGTTATTTTTCACATATCCTCACACAGGTTTTTCTGCTGCAGGAGGCCACTTCATGGTTCTTGGCCACCTTACTGGTTTGCTCCTCTTGCACTGTGGACAAACAGTTCTGTGGGCCTTGTAAGTGCAGGGAGAGTGCTGGGTTTCCCAAGTGACAGCCTAGCAGTTCTACAGGATGGAGACGGGAGAGAATCTGTGTCAATATTTTTTTCTCTCTTTCGCGAGAGATGCCAAATATTTTCCATAAGGTGAAGCAGTTTGCCAGTGGGAGTAACCTTACTGGGCACTTGGTGAGCCTAACGCCCATTCTGTAGATCAAATTGCAGCTAAAGGGCTGGTCAGATGAGAAGCTCCTCAAATGGAGACTCGTGATAATCCCTTTGGGAACTGCTGAGCCACACCATTTTAATGGCATTAGCATGAAGGGTAAGCCTAAAGCAAATACTCGGTGTCACTATTGGAAGTGACATTACAGTATAAGAAGTTATCTCCCATTAGTTAAGCCCACATAACTCCTTGGGAGCCCCACTTGCAACGTGTCCCACCCAAGAGGCAAAATGAACTGGTTTACACCACTTTTATGGTGTATCTTTACTCTGCAGTTCAAAGAGACTAATAAGTGGATCACAGAGCTCAGCTATAGGGTTGCGAATGGTTAAGGTGTAGTTACGTCACCTTGTATGAGCCTGAACTTATATCCTCAAACCTGATCAAAATGCTTGAGTAAAAATTTTGTTTTAGAAGGAGGAAAACCATTATTTGATTTAAATGCTCAGTGGAAAAAAAAAAAATCACTCTTATTTTGATGAGGAGGGAGCAGGCTACATACAATGTGGGGTTTTTTTTGTTTGTTTTTTTTTTCCCCCTGTTGTTTTTAAAGAGTTAACCTCTTTTCCCAGTGCTCCTTGATGGCATGGGCTAAAAATCTGAAGTAGCTTTAAATACAAATTTAACTGCTGTTTCCTTTTTGCTTCGTACTAAACAAACCCAAACATTTTTTAGGTGAACACTGGGCTTTTCACTGATATACTGGATATTTCCACCCTTTCCCCTGTAAGCCCAGAGGTTAATAGTAACAATTAAAGCCAAATAACAGTCCTCTCTTCCCCCAAATTCTTTTAAGGTGCTTCAGAATGAAGGCTTTACCTGCAAAGAGAATATTTCTCTTTCATGCAGATCTTTTGACTTTTCACAGTAGCTGCCTTCTGACTCTGGACTGCTTGGGTAAGTGATCCTGGGTCCTTGGTATTCCTCAGGCACCCTGAATGGAAGTGACAAACTTTTCCTCCTTCAGCACATTTTCAGGTGGGGAATTCCCTCCCTGCTCTCGATATTCTTATAACCCTCCTGATTTAGTAGGGAACTGATAGTTTCCATGTGCGAAACTGCATGTAGTAGAAAGGGCTTGAACAGGAAGATGGCTAATACATGAAGCCCCACATGATAACAACAGATTCCTCCTTTACCAGGCTCCCAACACTGCTCTACACTGCAGGTGCACCACTTAGATGTAGTTTGTGAAGCACAGCCAAAACTTTGCTTGCTCCCTGTTGTCAGAGAAGGGTATGCATTGCCCCTGGCCACCAGGAAATGGTGTAGGAGCTCAGGTTCAAAACTGGCTTTCCAGCCTTTCCCTTCCCTGTCTGGAGGATCATCTTCTGCTTGATCAGGACCTGGGAATACAGGCCTGTATGCATTTAGCTACCAAGAAATGCAGCTGCAGTGCTGGACACTAAAGGCAACCACTGTTTCTTGTTAGTCTGATAGCCAGGATCTTTGCTGTTCCAGTCTTTGTTTAGATTCCCTCACCCAATTCTCCTACTAGTACAGTGTTAGATGGAGCCCTGAGTAAATGAATCTGCTTTGTGTGGTTGCTAATTAATTGGCTAATTATTAGGCTGACTGATGGTTTAGTTGATGATTCAGTGGTTGCTGGTATCTTCATCACAGGGGTAAAAGCATTGTTCATGTGTTTCCCAAGGAATGGAGTGAATATGAGGCTGGGAACCAGTCTTTTCCTTTGCCCTGGCTGGATTTTGTATCGTGGAACAAACTCTTTGCCTCAGTTTCCCTAGTGGAAAGTTGAAAGTAAGCATTCATAGCTCATTGGGGTGTTATGGACATTAATTAGTTCCTGCTTGTTAAGGGTTATTTGAAAATGTAAAATGCAATTATCTGATTACCCAAGTAACGTGCTGGTTTTCTGGTTGGCAGGGTGGCTAGCAAATTGGTGAGTTACTTAACTAGCTTGGTTAATGACCTGGTGCCATTTACAATGGTAACAAAATGATGTTAGAGTGTTTCCTTTCAGCAGTATGGAACTACGTGTTGGGTTGTTTGTTTGTTTTTTCCCCCTGAGAAAATGAATGGTAGAAACACATTTATTCAGCATAATAATTTCAGATTAAACTATAATAATTCCAGGTGCAAGGTTAAACTATAATTCAGAATTCTGTTTCAGAACCTGTTGTCATTCTGATCTGTTTCCTCAGAACAGATTTCAGCCCAGACGAGGTACGCCTGGATCAATCACGGACCAGGCAGGTCCCCACATTGTAGCAAGCTGCCTAGCAGGTAGGTCTGGTGGAGGTTCCCGCGATGGGGACTATGGCTCTTTCCTCCGCCGGACGAGGAGGTGACTCCACGGCCGCGCTCGCCGACGCGGCCCGGGGCTGCTCTCCGCGGTGCTGAAGGCGCCACCGCCGCCTGGCCTGCGGGTCCGCTCGGGCGGCACCTGCCGCTGCCGGGGCCGGGGAGCGGCGGGGCCGGGGGGCGGTGGCACTCGCAGCGCCGCGCTCCTCGGCGGCCAGCAGCGCACAGCGGAGCGTCCAGTCCAGTCCCGTCCCGTCCCGCTGCTGAGGAGCGGGCGGTGTGGCTGCAGGGGGATGCGGGGAGAGGTTCTCTGGGAGCTCCCCGGTGGTCTGTGATGTGACAAGATAAAGGGCCTGTGGTCTGGAGAGACCCACTCGCTGCAGACAGGCTACTGAGATACGAAGAAAAGCAGGCTGGAGTTCAGGAGATGGTTGGCATGAACTAGCCCTGTGTGGGAGTTTTCACTCATTACTTTGTGTGAAAAGTAATTCCAGGGCTTTCTCATCAGCTTCTTCAATCAGTACAAATCTCTTCAGTGACAAGGGAGACTGAAAGTACCAGCTGTTGATAGGATCTGCCCAAACTTCTCATTACCCACCTCTTTTTTTTTCGCCTGTTCCTTATTAGTTTGTCAAATATTAGCCACATGGTCTCAGATCTTTCAGGCTAGGTGTTTGCTCAATTGGAATTGAAAAATTATTAGCTAATTTATGTATTTTGAGAAAATACGATTTTAAGCAATATCATATCATTGGATTCTCTGAGCAGAGCTGACATCTCACGCTATGAATCACAGTGCTAGGATTTGATGAGGACTGGGCCTTATTCAGGAAATCTTTAGCCTATACCAGTTATCTAAGAATTCTGACAGGTGTGTCTCTAATCTGTCCTTAGAAACCTCCAGTGAAGTCATCCTCCTTTCTCCAGGCAGATATATTGCAGTGCTTATTTCTCTAACATTCTTCCCAATGTCCAAACTAAATCTTTCTGTGCTACAGTTTAAGCCTATAACTTATTTTGTATCTGTTAGTGACAAGGCAAAAAAAAATATTTCCCTCTTTCACCTATTAGTAAACTGCTGCCATGTCTCTCCTTTTTTCTTTTCCCCCCAATTTATATTTTTTTCTCATTCCCAGCTAAACACTCCCAGTTCTTTTGTTCTTCTATCTCCACACATGTCTGATCATTTGCTCTCCACTCCTGAGGACTCAGGAGTCCTGAGTAAATCTGCAAGTTGCTTAAATTACCCCACATAGAAAGCAGCCTGCTAAAGGGGGTCTTTCTGGGATAGATTACAGTGGGAAGAGTAATTCACATGTTGCAAAGGACACTGCTGTTCCTAATTCTGGTGTGGTAGCTCACTTTCTCTTTTTTTTTTTTTTTTTTTTTTTTTGCCT
>VWZI01022775.1:88983-109198 GCA_013396835.1 Psilopogon haemacephalus
TTTTTTCTTTTTCTTTTTTTTTCCCCCATCCTTAAATGCTTGACACAGTTGACTCATGGATGTGATTCATCATCACTCCGGAATACTTTTCTGCAAATCTGTTCCTTCCTAAATTGTGTTTGCACAGCCAATTATTCTTGACAGTGTGGTGCCTGGTCTTTTTTTCTTTTAGTTGGGTTTTAGCAGGGGGCTGTATGTAGTTTCCCTACATGTTGGTAAAGCAAGCTAAGAATATTGTCTTTACTCTCCACAGAAAAAAAATAGTCACAATAGCAATAAAAGAGCTATTAAATAGTATTAAAAGAGTAATTTTGTTTTTCACACTGCAGCCTGCATTAGTGTGGTGAAGATCTGACAACTTCTGCCAGGAATCTCTGTCTGTATTCTTTATAGAGATGTCTTTGGCTACAGACACTTAAAACACTGTTCTCATCTTCTTCAGTGCTTAACCTGGATGTGCTCAGGAGTGGAGCAGAGTGAAAGAGATTGGATGAATCACTTTGCTCCATAATAATTCACTAATTTTTAGGATCATGCTTCCCCCTGCTCTATCTTAAAGTGTTGCTCTGAGTCACAGATGTCATTGCTGAATATAATGGGAACTGTGGTGCTTGCACAGAGGCATCTAAGTGCACTTAAAACATGAAGAGTTTCCAACATTAATTCAATACCTTTGAATCTTCATTCCTGTGTGTCTCAGTTTCTTGTCTTCAGAATGGAAATTAAAATTTTAGGAAGCTAAATGCACATTCTTGTGATAAACACTAGGGAAAAAAAACACAGGAGAAAGAAACACATACTTTTGTCTCCAGAAAAAGGTTTGCACAGTGAATGTAGTGCATAACACCTAACAGTGAACAAAAAGCAAACAAGGGCAGAGCCACTCATTAAGGGACCACCCAAAACCCTAGTTTAAGGAGTCATTTCCTTGGAAATGCAGGTAAGATTGTATAATTGAAGCTGATAACATAATGCCATGTATATTTAGGGGATTTAACACTACAAGACAGTTTTAATTCTGGCATTGCATCCTTTTGGTTCCTTGGCTTTGCACTTCAGGCAGGATCTGTTAATGCTGTAGGCAGTGATGTGTGTGTGTGTGCCTAGTGGAGGAGACACTGCATTTTGTTGCCAGAAAAACTAATTTGGACTCCACTGGAGCTGTGAAATGCTGCTTACCGTCTTGTATTATGGGAATATCTTGGGAAAAAAAAAAAAAAAAGACTCAGTTAGCCCTGTGTACATTATTATTTTTCAAATTTTGACAGAGGGAAAGGTGAATTGAAATGTAACATTTGAATAATACAGAAAGGGAGGTATGTTTTAATGCTCTTGTCATACTCTCCCTTTCCTTACAGTTCTGGAGCTGACTTGAAGCTGGTTGGACACATTCACATGCTGCAAATGACCAACTGCCAGCTAAAAACTTCTAATTTCCCCTTCTTTCCAGAAATCAGCTCCACTGTGGGGTCCTGCTGGTAGCTGTGATGATGCGTCACAAGCTTGGTAGAGTCTGTTTCTCATCCACGATAGGAAATGACTTTTTTAAAGCACAGGCTGAGGGACTATATTTTTCTCATGAGCCCTTTGTTAGCTAAGGGCTAATGACTTTGGGCTGGTGGGGTCCTCTGTAACATGTTGATGACTGCTGAAGACAGGCGGTGTGGTATGGCTGCTGTTAGCACTGGGGGAGTTGTGAAGTGTGATTGGGAGCAAAGTGAAAGGGGAGAGGAAAGACTAAGAAAAGATGAGGAAAACGTGAAGTGGAAACACAGCTGACATGTGACTCAGGTCCCTAGTGATGGTATTGGCTAATCTAAATGCTCACCATTGGCACATGAAACTACAATCGAGCTCCTTGCTTTTTTTTTCCCAAAAGAGCAGAAAATGTAGGACAAGAAGATTTCTGGAAGCACCAGGAGCAGGGTGGCATGCATTGATTTTCGTGTTTCACAAATGCCCCTATAGTCTCCCCTAATGCCAAAACCAAGTCTCACTGACCTGCTTGCTGGAGTGAGCACAGGGATATATTTGATTGGGGTTGACAGGCATGACCCTGGCTCTTCCTTAAGAGGCAGCCACATGTAAATGGCTGGGCCATACTAGGCAGGCACAGATGAGGGAACCGGAAGCGCGTAGAAATTCTGTTACCGCTTCAAGGGAAACTTCAACCAGATATTACCAATATCCCAGCTGTATTTTCAGATGTGTTATCCCTCCTGCTATGTGCACTGGAAGTGACCATGCAGTCCTCTGCTTTCATCTTCCTCAAGTTCTTTCCTCCTCATCCAGGAACCGTCTGCCCATTCTTTATTCCTTGTATTAGTTTTCTCTATCTCTGTTCAATTGGGTTTATCATAGCTAAAGGGCTTGCCTGTGCAAGTAGGCGTTTGAAAATAGCCTTCATAATGGTCTGAAATGTTTCAAGTGAATATTTTCCTCTTTCATTGTGTTTATTTGCTGTACAACATGTAATAGGAAATACTGATTGTGATGATCTACATGACTCCCTGATGAACAGAGATAGTAAAAAAACTTCAAAGAAAAGCTGAAATAATATTACTGCCTTCCTGGAAATAGTCTCATTCTGCAGCAGCTCTACTCATGAAGTTTGACTGTACCACACTCTGGGTTGTGCAGGAGGAATCTGTCTTATTGCTATGAGGTGGTCATGTCTTCCCCATAAGTGTATATTGCAAGAGCTTGTCCCTTGTTCTCTTCCCTGCATTGCCCTGAAAGAGTTGATTCTGACCACAAAGAAACCAAGAGAGTGTCCCCAGTGCATGAACATAGAGATATCCGTTCTTTGAAAAGATCCATAATGTTTCACCACTATTTCGAGGATTTTGGTGATCTGTATTTGCTATCAAAGTTGTGATTAGTTGTATATTTTTAAAGCCATGGAAGCTTCTGTACCGATCCTGTCAGATGTTTGGTCTGTTGTGCTGAAGGGTGACTACACAGTCTGAGACTATCTTTTCTTCTAGGAAAAATGATACTCCCATCTGGTAGTGGAAACCACTGGTGAAGATGACTATAGCGATTTGGCACCTACAATGAAGAGGCAAAGTTGGGCTCTTTTGGGCTTTGTGCCTCAGAAAGCCCAGATTGTTTTCAGTAGGCAGTCACAGGCATGTTCTGAGAACATGATTGCCAGAACAATTTAGAGAGAAAGCAAACTTTTAAAAACCTCTTATGGACACAAGTGTCTTTTTGTGCCTACAAATATGGCCATTTCCAGCTTTCCATTTGGATCCTGGAGTTGCTAAGTGGCATTTGTCCACCAGAGGGCATGTGGGACATTTTCGCCTGAGCACAAAAAAGGGGAAAGAGAAAGGTTCCCAAGCAAATGCCCTTCCAAAATGGGACACTCCACTCACTGCTTTGGCCACTGCCATTGCAGTGGGGATGTTGAGGGCAACTGAGATGGCAGCAGTAGGGCTGATGTGACTCTGTGCCGCTGCTGCAGAGCCATCTCAGTGTGATGTGGGGCTCTGCCTGTATGAAGAGTTAAATCTAAGTCTTCACGGTGCCATGACTTTATGGTTCCCTAGGCTTGGATTGTAGACCCCTGTATATGCACACACGTGTTAGGCATGCGTAAGATACACACATGTGCACAGGTACACGCCCACATTTGCTCACATAACTGTCTGTATTCACACAGGTCTACTCTGTAGCTCGCAAAGTAAATTAGACTTAAATGACTCTTTGGAAACAAAATAAATCAAATAGCATAATAGTACCATCTTTTTATCTCATTTGTTCCCATACAATTAGTAGTTTTACTGCCATGTTGTGACAGGTGACTGTGTTTGACCTTTGCCGCTTGGGTGGTTGGCTGGTGCTCAAACTAATGAAGACCCTTAATGGATTGGCTTTTGCGAGGCTGTGAGCGGTGGGGTTAAAGAGAAAATGGTGCCTTAGACAGAGTCCAGAGAAGATCCTTCAATTAAACCTGAAGTCTATTAGCAAAGAAATATTGAGGAGGTTGAGAGTTAGCAATGATTTAACCAGCAAGTCTTCCTTGTGAGTCGTTCGAGGAAAAAGAAAAAAAAAAAAATCTCTCTGGTTATTTATTGTTGAGTGTGTGGTTGGAGTCTCATGCTCTTGGGTGAGAGGGTAGGAGCAGACCTGCTGGGGCTACAGGGTCCTAGTCCCAAGTTTGCTTAGCACTTAGGCTGCCATACAGCTGAGCTTTCCTCGGACAAAAAGAGTAAGGAAAAATGAAGCGATGGCAGAAACAAATGAAGAGTGATGCTGGGGAAGATAAAACCTGATCTCTGGGATAAATAAGACTTTTTGGAACTTAATTGTTTTTCATGATGTAAATAAATTACAATGAAAGAAAAGGAGAACTGGCAGGTTCTGGGCAATGACTCAGAGGGCAGTGCTGAGCTGTAGAGTGTGAGTAATAAACAGGAGTGGAGGGAGGCTGGTGGAGAGACTGGTGCAGGACAGGCATGGCTTGGCCAGAGCAGCACAAATGGACATAACAAGGAGTGTTAGGTGCAGGGAGCCAAGGGATGGCTGAGCTTTGAGAGCACTGGAAGGGCCAGGCCTCATTACACAAAGGGCCATGGGGCCATTCTCCTGCTGTGTTAGGGCACTTCAGCAAAAATCCTGCACGTGGCAAATACAACCTGCCTGCTGCCCCACAGGATCTCCTCCTGCCCCCAGTGGCTAATGAGCTGGATCCTGTCCCTTTCCGTTAGCTTCAATGTCAGAACCTGAGCATTTCCTACTCCTCCCAGCCAGGCTCCCTTCCTTTTGTTTTCAAGAGTTAACTTTCTGCCTGAGCATCATCTTGCAGCAGTGTCCATGGTCTTGAGCAGAGCTGGGGCTGCCTCTGCTCCTCACAGGTCCTTTGGATGATACCCTGTCCCACAGTTGAGGGATGGCAGATGGGAAGGATCTGATGAGGGAAAGCTGAGTGGAGAGACCTGTCTGCCCACAAGTATAGCTGCTGCTGAGATGTCTTAGAAATTGCTAGCACAGCTGAGGCTTTCATCCTTGCATGCTTCCCTTCCCTTCACAAACAGTGTAATAAACCTCAAAGAATTCAGCACATCAGCCAGCAGTCAAAGTCTGAGATGGGACAGGGAGAAAAGGGAATAATGTCCTGGGTCCTGACGTGCCTCCTACATTCTTGTATATGTCGTGAGTTAGTTCATCATCTTGGTGCCTACATCGTCTCTTCCCTGGCCTACACCCTTGTAGAAAGACTATGTAGGGAGAAAGCAGTTAGCTCCCAGCAAGAGCATTTGCTTTGTGCTTCTCCTCATTAGTTCAGGATGATAGGTTTTTTTTAACATCTAATATTTTTTACACTTCTTTATGCCCTTGTTGCTTCTTCCAGTTCAGAGGCCTTTCCAATGGAGCACAAGTGCTGCATGTAAGATCAGAGCTGAACTACACACTTTCATTGCAACTACACCCAGCACCAGACCAGACTGGACAGTCCCCCTTGCTGAGATGGTGGAATACATCTTGGAGCTGAAAAGTGAAAAGCAAAGAAAGAAGCCAACATGCCTCAATGGGCAGGAAATTAGAATCTCTTCAGAGCCTCTGGTTGTGCTCCAAAGATGTGAAGACAAAAAAGTAGGAGGGAACTAGGCTCAAACTGCTTGCCATTTATAGAGGCAACTGGATTTTCCAGGTCTGCAATGATTTCTGAATATAGGAAAAGGAATGGCTTCATTCCACTTCTTCTGAGTCATCTTATAGCTTGGAAACACTTTATGTGATGTTCCTCTTCTTGCATCATCCCACCTCAACACCTTCAGACAGGACTCCAAAACTGAACACTCTGCTCCAAAGGTCCTCAAGCACCATGGCAGACCCTCAGAGCTGGACTCAAGGACTGCCCTAGTCTTCATTCCTTCTTCCTCTATTTGTCTATCTAGCTGTCTGATCTTTCCCTTCGCCACTTCACTCACACAGTCCCTCTCCCTCTCTTTTACTTTTCCCAGTCTTAGACATGTGCCTCCCCCCTCTCCTACCTCCCCCTACTTTGGGGATAATTTAACATGTTACACACTAACTTTGCAGTAATGGTACTCTGGCTTTTTGAAATTCTGCTTCCCTGTTTTATGGCTGGGCCTCTAATGGTTATCTCGCAGCCCTGCCTCTGGCAATCATGTAAGGAATAAATAGAAGCTGACACAGTAATTTACTTAAATCTTCTCCACACTTTTGCAGCATTTTCCTCCAGAGGATACCCCCGAAACAACAATTATTTGAAATGTCACGCGTTCCTGCCCCTAGGCTACCGACAAATGAACATTAAATCTATTAACAACAAAAAAAATTAAATGTTTACTTTTCTGCGAAGGTAAAGGAGAAGCTGGAGAGAGGGAGGGATGTCTCCAATAAATTTCTTCTCAATAATAAAGAGGTGTAGTTAATGTTCTCTCTAAACAGAGTCAGCTTGCAGCTTACATCCTGTGAGGACAGAAATGTGATGCCACAGTACTGCCATTCATCCTTGCCAGGGCAGCTCCAGTAGTCTTATTTTTCCAGGCCAGAGAGATCAGCTTTAGGTCAGTATTTTTGCAGATTTAAGAAGACATGTAGTGTACCCAAAACTGTTTTCAGGGTGATCCTAGCCCTCAGCCCATCTGGCTGCTAGTGTGTACTATGGGAACTGGAGCAGTGGGAAAGGAAGTGTTACCCAAAGGGAGGTTAAGAGTATAGCTCATCTGCTTTACAGAAAGGAAAACAGCATTTTGGAGATCTACCCCAACATTCTAAGTCTAAGTCCAAGACAGACACAAAGCTCAGCTCCTCCTCGTTTCTACCCTATGCTCCTGACCTTTTCCTCATCTTTGCTGAATATAGGTAAGTAACCCACTAGAGGTGGGATTACATGGAAGTGGATTCAACCTTGCATGTGGTTTCTTGTGGAAGATACTGGGAATATAGAGATTCACTCGCATTCATTTGCTCTGTATGAAAGGGCAGATTTGGCCAAAGCAGGCTTAGGGATGGGGCCTGAAGTACAGTGAGCCATCTTGTGTTCTGCAGGTTAGAGGCTTACCAAGATGCAGCAGCAGAAATGGAAAGAACCGTTCAGACTCTGCTCTGATCACTTCATACTGTCTTGAAAAAACTGTCCAACTGCTTGAACTTTCCAATTTATGGCTACTTTGGAAAATATTCCCTGTCCATTGATTCTGCATAAGACTCTCTGGGGAGCTATTGTGTTTATACAGCTAGGAATCCAGCCGCTTAAGCTTGAAATCCTCTGTCCATTTGAGTTCAGTGAATGGTTGGGGTTTAAAGGAACCAAAAGGACCATGTCTTTTTTGTGAATGAACTTCAAGGAAATTTTGTCATCTGATATTGAATGCTGCAGACCCCATAGAAAAAGATGGTACTGTGTTCTTCATTTTCCCTTATGTTCAGTAAAAGAAGCTTGGATGTAGACCTCAAACACCTTGGAGAGAGCAGCACCTCTGACATGGTGTTAGGGATCAGCTGTTGATGTGGAGTGTGAACAGAGACCTACTATCCATCCTTTGAACCAGGACACACAAATATCTGACCAGCCTCCTATTCCTTCACACAAAGTGTCCAGGCACTGTGAATGTTGCCGTCACTGTGGTTCCACTGTATCACCAGGCACATATGCCAGGATGTGTCTGTATTTTCCCAATAGTCTGGGACCAAACTTCTTGGTACTGGTTCTGATCCTCAGAGACAGATGCTGGGTCCAGTATGTCTGCTTCATTCAAGTCCCAGTAGATCTTACTGTCCCAGTCTTAATCCATTTCTTCACTGCTGTTCTGTGTTCACCTACTAAGGTGGCTGACAAGATGTGGATGTTCAGTCAGGCATTGCTGATGCTAGACTGCTCTTGAATTGAGATCACTTTGTGTCAGCAGAAGATAGTGCTCCTAAGGTGGTGTTTGCTTGGGAGAAGGCTTCAGGGTACCTCCTGAAGTCTTGCTACACAGACCTGTGCCTTTGCAGGTTATGGAGCCAGGACATTCATATTTGGGACAGGGCTTCTGAGTCTGATGGTCCTCCTTGATACTTTGTTGCTACCTTCTGTGATACTTTAAGGAACACGAAGAAAGATGATTTTCCAAGTGTGCTGTATGAGTGTGCCTGGAAGGAGTGAGCTTGTTCTCTGCTGACAGCCCTGTTGACATTCAAGTGTGTTTCAGAAGAGGAAACTGGCTCATACAAGGCATCAGACTTCAGCTCTGGAGGAACAGCTGCTTTGGGCCTGAAGTGGTTTCATTGCCTCTTGTCTTGCAGTGCTGTGACTCTCCATGCAGAATGTGCCCTTTATCAACCAGGCAGAGGGATTCGTGTAGGGCTTTTCTGGATGTTTCCCATTTACTTTCTGAAACAATAAATACCTTTGATGGAAAGGGTTGTCTTTTTTCTCCACTCCAAGTCCAGCTAAGTGTCTGAGGTTTCATGATGCAAAAAGAGTAAGGTTAGTGTTACCTCGTGATCAGACAATTCTACAACATACATACTTCATAGAGGGAACCACACAACTAATGATGTACAAAGCACTGGTCTCTATCTTGATCTTAGCACAGACCTCAAAGTGTACTGTAGATTCTGGAGTGTATACTGCTGGTGAAGTCCATCTCAGTATTGCAACAGACTGACTAAAATAGTTCCACTGCCATACAAAATTCTAAGCAGCATAGCACATTTATGAGTTGTTGTAATTCATAGAAACATAATTATGTGGTCTAATATATTGGAATGGACTCTTAGTGTATAGTATAGTATCAATGCAAATCAGTGTCTGACATTATAAATTGCAGGGCCTCAACTGCCCATTATCCTATTGCTAAAAATGAATTTTAAAAGAATCAGGAAATTGGGAAGAGGATTCACCAAACTACTTTGCATTAAGTTTTATTAAACTTCCTCCTGTAACATCTCCACTTTGATCTCTTCTCTGCCTGGACTCAGATCCCAGCTCCTGATTTCTACCAAGGAAGGTATGCAGGGAAGCTTGGTGCCTGTGCTTTATTTTATTTATTTATTTATTAAAAAGCTTTGTAGCATGTTCATGTGCTCTCAATTCCGGATAATGCTGGATCCCTTTTATCCAGCCCCTCCTCTTGCCCTTTCAAGTGAAAAGAAGACTCCTGTGCCCTCCCATCAAAGTTAAAGGGAGGCTTTAGAGAGGAAGGCTCAGCACGCTGGGGCTCTTGAGCCGGTGTTTAATCTCTTTTCCCGTTCCTGTGTGCCTCTGTGGCTTCCCTGCCAGTTTCTTTGTTGCCGAGTTTCTCATTTCCTTTTATTTGTGTGTGCGGGAGGTTGCCAGGCTCGCTGGAATGCAGCTGAAGTCATCTTGGGGGGATGCGTCTCAGCCCCTGCCCCGGGTTATACATGACCTGCCTCGCCTCCTGCTCGGGGCTTGCCTGGCTGCAGGCAGCAGAGCTGCACCCACCTTGCGGCTGCAGGGCTGCAGTGTCCGACACCACGCAGGGTGTCGAGGAGGGTGGAGGTCGGGAGGAAAGGGGTTGAGAGAGAGCACCTTGACCTCCGGGCTGCTGTTCTGCCTGGGTAGGGAGAGCAGAGAGACGTGCAGCGTTCTGCAGAGGAGGGGGACCTGATCTGTTTGAGTTCCTGCCTAACCTCAGCTGACCTCAGCGCAGTGCCTCCACTCCCGGCCACGGCTGCCCTGCTCCGCCGAGTGACGCCGGCTGAAGGTGTGGCCTTCGGCTGCATGCTGAAGTTTGCTCCCAGATGCCATATAGGCTGTGGGAGAGAATTAGAATCAAACTGTTCCAGTGGGGACAGTTGCTCTAGAGCTGGTCGTGACTCTAGACCTTAAAAAATATTGGTAGGTGTTGAGCTGTTGTTCATCATGGAGGTGTTTCAGTGGAGTACCTCTCACGGAACCTGTAAAAAGATGTCCTGGATGGAAGCAGACATAGCAAGAGCACAAATTCCCTGGTGCAGTTTGGCTCCATTTTCCTTATTATTTCTCTCACCAGGATGGAGGTGACATTGCCAAGATTTTCACCCCTCATAAACCGTATGGGTCCAGCTTGCAACCTGAGGTTACTATTCACTTCTCACTGAAGCAGTCTTAGGGAACTGTAACTCAAACAGCATCACATAAAGCCAGTCAGTGTTAACAGCCTATTTTTGGCTGCGAAAACCAAAGGACAAGGAAAAAGATGGGCATGTGCTCAAAGCTGGACAACTTAGAAACAACCTCATTTGTTTAATGGTGCTCCACAGCCTCTAGAAGTTCCCTGTACTTCCCAGGGTGGATATCTGCTGGTCCAGCTCTTGAGACTAGAGACAAATCACCAGCCAACAAAGGAACAGGTTTCCTGATGCTTGCTGAGTTTCATCCAAAATCCTGGTGAAGTTTGCAAATGTTTTGTCAGGGTTCTTAGTACACTGATATGCCTTAATTATCCTGACCAAACTCATCTGGGACCTCTACCCATGCCCTACACCCATGGGCTTTATTCAAGCTTGTGCCTGGTTCTTCAGTCTCTGACTGGATAATGCTGGGGGAGTAACTGGCTGTGGCTCAGCCAGTGCTGTACCTGCTATCAGGCTTGTTGGTCTGGATCCTGGTGTATACTCTGCCTTCACAGCTTGTTCTTGGTCCAGCTTTGTTGCTGTGCTATGTCAACTGCTGAAACCAAGGGTAACTCACTACAGGAGAGCTCCCAAAGGAAAGGAGAGCAAAACTGTGGGGTGATTTTTATTAGGATGAATCTGGAGTGTCTAGAACCTCATGAGGGTTTTCTGTGTAGCAGTTTGCAGCAGTCCTGGATGGGGCTATCCCATTGTGCAGAACACAGAACAGTTAAGCTTTGGTGTTATTTTATGCGAATGGGCAGTGAGAGCAATAGTGGTGATAAGAGCCTTGTCCTGGCATGGGCTCCAACAAAAGTGTTCTCCTTTTGGATTCTATTGAAGGCCTGTCTGGGAAACACAAAGCTTGCAGTCTTGCATTGCTTCAGGCCAGACTGAACCACAGATTAAGCCAAGTCTTTTGAAATATTACCTGATTAAAAAAAAAAAAAATTGAAAATTTTACCTTTTCCTTCTGTATTAGAAGTCTGAAAATTCACTGAAAAGGCTTTTGACCTAAGAAAAATCATGTACTGGGAAAAGGGGAAAAGGAAAGTCTTGATTTGAGAGAACTGTCAAACTGAGTAGAATTGCTTAAAGTTATTTTCAGACTCCTGTAGGCAGATACATGCCATAGGTAGGTCACAACAGGTAGGTAAGGGCTGCCTGTGGATGTTTATACATAAAGGGAGCACTGTATGTATTTTTAAAACGTGTTTTTCCTACCTCTTTATTTTTGGCTTTTACAACAGCAATGATGCCTGCTAATAGGCTCCTTTTGGCTTCTGCTTCTTTATAAGGGAATAATGTGTTACCTGATTTATAAAAGCCTCAACAAATCCTTCTTCTGTGGCTGTGAGTGGCTACTACATGTGTTGTACTACACAGACCAGAACTGTTAGGCTCATGGACCTTTTGGCTACCAGCCAGCATGCCATTGGCCCAGTACCTGCCAAATCTCCCTTCTGCTTTGTTCAAAGAGCATTTGTGCTGCCATTGTCTCTGTTCCCTCTGGACAGGCCCATGGGGTTGTGCAACACTGAATTTGTGTAGTATCTACCTGGATGTAATTGCTTTGGCTTTGCACCTAGAACAGTCTGTCGATTTGCAACCCTGAAACTCCTGCAGGAGTCACAGATTGCATCACATATCAAGAGGAAGATCGACTGGTAAATATATTGCAGTGAGCAGGGAAGAGTGTCACTTGCTGTAAATACCTCTCAATGCTTCCTTGCACTATTTCAACCCAGTTGTTTAAATATCTGCAGACAAACTTTCATGATTTAATTTTTAAAAATGAGGTCAGGGTAATTCCTTCTGCACATCTGCCAGTTACTGAATCATTTTAATGGTGGATTCCTTGAAAATTTCTGATGCTTTTTAAAGTGAAAATGTTTTTTTCTTAACCCAGGTGTTGTGAACAAAGCTTCTGATGAAGTCAGTGTGCAGTGTGCACACGTGGCTCAGACAGCCAACCGTGTCCTGGGCTGCATTAAGAGAGGCATTACCAGCAGGGCAAGGGAGGTGATTCTCCCCCTTTACTCTGCTCTTCTCAGACCCCACCTAGAATACTGTGTGCAATTCTGGAGCCCCCAGCACAAGAAGGACATGGAACTGTTGGAGAGAGTTCAGAGGAGGGCCACGAGGATGATCAGAGGGCTGGAGCACCTCTGCTATGAGGACAGGCTGAGAGAGTTGGGGCTTTTCAGCCTGGAGAAGAGAAGGCTTCGGGGAGACCTTATAGCAGCCTACCAGTATCTGAGGGGGGCCTACAGGAGGGCTGGGGAGGGGCTGTTCACAAGGTCTTGTAATGACAGGATGAGGGGAAATGGGTTCAAACTGGCAGAGGGGAGATTTGAACGGGATGTTAGGAAGAAATTCTTCACAGTGAGGGTGGCGAGGCACTGGAACAGGTTGCCCAGGGAGGTTGTGTCTGCTCCCTCCCTGGATGTGTTCAAGGCCAGGCTCGATGAGGTCTTGAGCGACCTGATCTAGTGGGAGGTGTCCCTGCCTATGGTGGGGGGTTGGAACTGGATGATCTTTGAGGTCTCTTCCAACCTAGACCATTCTATGATTCTATGATTCTATGATATTCTTGTGTTAGAAGCCTCTTATCCAAGCATTTCCCAATAATTGTCAGCTTTTATTTTATCCACTTTCTGTCCACTTTCTACTTTTTCCCTATTTTATCAACTTAAAATCTTTTCATTCTTGGTTTCCTTCCCCAGAATGACCTGCTGTAGGATGGCAGAGCAAAAGGGAAGCACATCCTCTAACCACTTTGATTCTCCCCTGCTGCTGGTTGGCATCCACACATACTGTGTATTGCTAGAGAAAAGCCAGGCCTGGAAACAATCTGCTGAGAGCTTCAGATTCTCTCTGTTTTTCTCTTCCAGTCCATTAGGCCAGAAAGGGAATGATAGTCAACAAGTTTTTCATCTGGAAGTGTAGTCCTGGGATTTCCCCAGATTTTTGCCCCAGCTTGAGATGAAGACCAGTTTCCAACTATTAGTCATTCTTGGCTGAACCTCTATTCCAAATTTTCAGAGCTGATTTCCACCCCTTGACCCCCATATGATGCTTCCTTTGCATTCTCATTGAGAATGCAATTGGATCAGGCCTGAACACAAGTCAGGCTCTTAATTGTGCTGGACAAAACATGGTCCTAGTCTGTGGCATAGAGATTCCTTGAAAAGGTAGTTTTGAATTTGATGGTGATTTTGATAATAAAATGGAAGATGATAGATTATCAAACAACTATGACATGGTGCAACAGAGATCACAGCTTCTCTTTGGTACTGGAAAAACTAAGGATTAAACTGGGACCTGCTAGGGGAGGGATTCTTTGAGAGAAGTGTCCCCTGTGGTAAGCACTTGATGCTTTCACCAGCCACCACCTCTTACGTTGCAGCCCATGCCACTGGCAGCTCAGAGCTCTCCCTCTCTCTCTGCAGCCCTGGCATATGCATGGCTCGTTAGCAGCAGCCTGGCAATTAGGAGAGCCCGCTATGGCAGCAGCTGCTTTTCCAGAGCTGTCCCATGTGCGGTGCAGTCTGGGGGCTGTTTGCCAAGGTGAGGCACTCCCTGCAACTGGCTGAAACGGAGCCCGTGGAAGAGGTGGGTGGGGTAGGGTGGTGATCTTCACCAAATGCAACCAATTGGAGCAGATGTTGCTTCCCTGCAAAATGCTTCCACCTTGCACTCCTACTGCCCAGCCAGTCACCCTGCTCCCTGATGTACATGAAGCCAAGTACCAGGGAGCAGATGGAGGAAGAGCTATCTGGCTTGTGCCAAACTCCTTCCAGGTTGGAACTGGGGGAGCTGTTGGAACAAAGGATGGCAGACTTGAGAGTGCCTGGACTAGGGAGTTTCCGAGTGCTGTAGGAGTCTCAAGCTTGCTTCTGACAAGCTTACTGGCTTCCAAGCAGCAGATTTTCCAAGATGCATCACTCAAGTGTGCTCCCTAGTACGAGATGTGGGCTTCAGCCACTGTCCCTGTCTAGGGGGTTTCTGCTGGACTCTATGTGAACTACAACCTGTTTTTTCCCTTCTTCAGCCCAAGCTGCTGCTCTTGTGGTATGACCATATGGGCCACACTCATGGGTAGGATGACATGGCTGGCACAGACATATTCTGTAGTGCCAGCTGCTGTTTTCCTGGCTCAGGTTCTACTTCGTTCCATGCTAGCTCCACACAGACGAGCTGCATGGGGCTAGTCACCAGGGAACAGGGACTGGCAGAGATGAATAGAGGATGTGAACAGTTCCCTTGGTGCCCTTTTCCTTTAGTCTTGTTTCCCTCTCAGCAGGGGGAAGCAGTCTCTGCGTGGTCCTCTGCCAGTTGCATCAGGGAAGGTCATTAAAAAGAATTAAAAAGGAAACAGAAAGAGAGAGAGAAGAGGGGGAGCTCCCCCCATTCCCAAACAGTTACAAACTCAGACAAAAGAACAACAGCATCTTCCTGCTTGAAGCCCTGAGCCACCTTCACCTGACAGCAAAAGACAGCAGCATACCAGTGGCTGGGTGGAAGAAGGAAGTCCTTGGTGGTATTTCTGCTGGGACGGTGGTGATGTGTTGTGGGGCTGGTTGTGGAAGTTTGATCTGATTGTTCAGGGGAGTTAAAAAACAAACCAACTCAAACCCCCTAGAATTACATTAATTACACAAAGTTGAATCTCCTGTCACAGGAACAGGCAATGACTCTGTACCTTGGCTTTTGGTGAGGGTGTAGTATGTAAGGTACCAGTCCAGCAGGGACAACGCCTGTCTTCCACTTTGCACTCTCCAGGGAGTATTTGAGCTTCAGAGTAATGAGTGTGTGTCTGGTCTAGGAAGATCAGGTATGTAATCTAGATTCAGTGCCACAAAGGTTTTCCCAAAATAGCTGCCTTAGTGTTAGTCTGTCTTGAGATGCAGAAGTCTGGGCTCTTACAGATGCCAGGCTTTCATTTGATCTGAATCACGACTGGAGATGAGCAGTCATCTTTAAAGGGTTTGATCTTCGAGTTCTGCAACTCCAAGTCTTTAAAACACTATGGAGTGTTGTCCCAGGGACTTCATCTTCACTTCACTTGGCTTCTGCTTTGACACCAGCCTGTACTTGCCTGAATATGGGCTCTGGGACAAAGACAGAAACTTTAAGGTAGCAGTGGGGTAATTGTTGCTGCAGTCACAGCAGCCTGCAGGCTGGTAATGGAAGTGGTGATGGGACGGCATGGCAGAGCACTGACTTTGAAGGTTAGTTGTAGAGTCTCATTCTGAACCTATGTGTCATACACATACCTGGATCTGACACAGTACCTGGTTCAGGTTCTTTTTCAAACCACAATGGAAACAGCATAATTAACCCCAAGTTCTGCTTGGAAAGAGTTGGAAATTCTCACCCAAGTATTTGCCCCAGGAAAGTTCTTTGACAATTTTCCTATGAGCCCTCTTTGCTGGAGTTGCACTGGAGGCAGTGTGCAGCAGCAGATGTTTCTGTGCTCTGGTTATCAAGGCTTGGATACAAGTGCTACAGTGATCCTTAAATCTAGCATGATGGCTCCCTGTGAACATTGTGCATATCATAGAATAGTTAGGGTTGGAAGGCACCATCTAGCCTGAACCACCCTGCGATAATCAGGGACATTTCAGCTGGATTAGGTTTCTCAGAGCCTCATCTAATCTGACCTGTAATGGGACATCTACCACCTCTCTGGGTACTGTTCCAGTGTCTCACCAATGTGCTCATTTACAACCTAGGGACACCTGAGCAGGTTCAACTGAGGCAGAATCCCTTCAGGTTCTGCTAACATAATGGAGGTTTGGATCATATACAGACATATATTTAGCTGCTGTGCCTAGCATGCTTCTCACTGGTGGTGCATTTAATAGCTCCCACTAGCTTATTTACATGTCTGTTCTGGCATCTACTCTGTATGAACACGTGTCTCTGTGTTTATATGCCTGTCTGTATTTTTCCAGGGGTCACTGCATCCTTGCAGTTAAAACTTGCAGGTTTATATTTTCACAGATTACCAGCATTGGAGTAAAATGTTATCACTTTGATATATTGGGGTAAAATGTTATCACTTTGATGCACTTGCAGTTTGATTTCTATTTCAGTGGCTGATTCTGTGGAAACATATGGACCCCAGACCTAGGTGAGGTAAGTGTGTTTAGTGGTGTGGTCCTGGGGAAAGGTGTTGCATTGTTAAGTTGTGTGCTGGATGCATCCCTCCCCAGGGCTGTTCCTATGGGGTGTTTTGAGGCATTCACTCTGAGCGTCACCATGGGGACAAGAAGGGGGAAGGAACACAATTTGTATTTCTTAGTGTTGTGTGATTGTACTCTCCCGGCTCCTCAGAGTGAAGGTGCATGATGAACCACATGCCTCTGTCCTGTATGTTGCTGTTAGACAATAATCTGCATGCACACATGCACTGACACATACAGGCACACCCCCTCCAGGCTCCAGTGAGTGTAGGAGAGTGTGTGTGTGTGTGAATGCTATTTAAATAAAAAAGAAAGGAAGTGAATCAGGGTCGTTTCCATTTTAATTGTAAAACAGATAAGCACTAAAC
Source organism: Psilopogon haemacephalus (assembly GCA_013396835.1). Taxonomy (NCBI): domain Eukaryota; kingdom Metazoa; phylum Chordata; class Aves; order Piciformes; family Megalaimidae; genus Psilopogon; species Psilopogon haemacephalus. The sequence continues at coordinate 105,623 of VWZI01022775.1, forward strand.
ACTTTGAAAAAGTAAATGACTTGAGAATAATTACTATCTATTACTCTGCGTCCCAGGGGGGCAGTTGGAGGAGCCCAGATGGCTACAAAAATGGGATTTAGCAGAAAATTGAAGACATTATTCACCGTAACACATTATCAATTACCTTCATATCAATTACAATAACCTTACATTAGAAGAAGGGCCAGGAGACTATCTTCAGCCCCCAGCCTGAATAGTAATTGCACTACCCCTATGGATGTTGTGTGTCTGTGTGTGTTAGAGGGTGGGGGGCACCACAGGGTTGTGCAGGCGTTCTGGCAGCTCCCACCGCTCATAGGGGAGAGGATAATAATGGCTCAGGGAAGTTTTCCCTCCCCTCCCTACAGTCACCTCATGGAAGGTTTTTCTCTGTCCTGTTTGTGTGGTCTAATAGCTCGAAGGGCAGCTGATGTGGCTCCTTCCAAGAAATTCTGCTTGGCTTGTCATTTGGGAAGTTCAGAATCTCTGTGCAGGGACTGCTGTTTCGCACCAGTGTCCTCTACTTTCCTCTTCTCTCTCTCAGCCATTTCAGCCAAGCTGCTCAGTTTATTAATAGGGGCTGGTATGCAATCCGAGGTTCTTTTTCTGTAGGACCTGGGCTTCTTGGTGTAGTGGTCTGGCTTCCTCCCACCCTGTGCAGGAGGTGAGAGCTGCTCCCTCTGCCAGACCCAGATGGGGCACCAGCTCGTGTTTCCTGTAATGCTCACAGAGAGATTACACAAGGCCTTGAACAGGATATGAAGATGAACCAACCAAAAGCAATTAAAAAAAAAAAAAATTCTCCTCCTCCTCTTCTCCAGGGACAGTGGAAAGTGTCTTAGGGAGGAGTACTAGAAAGGCTGCTTCAGCAAGCTTGTAGCATGAAGGTAGTTCTAAGGACGTTGTGTTGCCTGTGGCTGTCTCTTGTGGCCAGCTGGGATAGCCCTTGTTGCTGCAGGTAGGTCAGTGCTTCTGACCATAGCTGGCTAATGCTTCTGGTTTGCCATGATGCCATTCTGAAGTTCCACCTCCTTGACACGGGCTTGATCCAACTCACCTGAGTATTTACACATGCAACACCCAGATCTACCTATCACGGACCCATTCTTTGCTGTAATCCTAACAGGTTTTACAGCCACTACGTCCTGGCCTATGCACAAATGTGTGTGTGAAAGGCAAGCATTTGGACACATCAGGGCGCTTACGAGTTAAACTGCTGGCGAGGCTCCCTCCAGCCTCCCCCCTTTCCCAAATATGCAGTGGAGTGTCCAGTGGGTTAGTGCAGAGAGGACTAATTGCTATTAAAAGGCTTTAATCTGGGAGATTAGTGCTGGCTCCAGGCGGTGTTTGCACACGAAGGAGATGTTTCCGATGAGATGAACTAGAATTCGTCCCTGCTGTTTTGTTGATAGAAAATCATCTTCCCCTTGGTTTTTTCTCTTTATCTCTGTCTCTCTTGCTTTCTTGCTCTCTCTGATCATTTGATTTTGCCTCTTCCTTGAAGCTGAGCTGAGAGCTTTGTAATTTTTTTAGAGTAGCAGTTCTCTTTGACCTTTGGGGTCAGGTGTCTTCAGACATACATGCAGACCATGTATACATAAATATGACCAGAGTCCTTCAGGAAATAGATCCTAATCAAGGGAGATATCAATATATATATTTTGTTCTTTCTTGTTCTTTAGTCTCTTGTGTGTCAATGAGGGACCTGCAAAACCCTTCCATAATATGGGTCAGGTAGTCTCCTTCTCCTGGGCAAAAACTTGATCCAGGGAGTTGTTGCAGACTAAGCACCTTAAAGCTCCCCGCAGAAGTAATTAGTGGGAGGTAACAAAATGATTACATATGGAAAGGTATGGAGCATACTGGACTTCTGGCATGACCCAGGAAATGTCACTATTGACTTTGATGTGCATTGGATCACGCTCAATAGAAATTAATTTGGTAAAGTGCCAGGTGTGTCCAGAGAGCCAGTCCATGAAGGAGATACATTTGACCTGGGAGCACAGCAACCTTTGTGCTATGCTTACTGGAGGATCCAAAAGTTGAGATGCATGTTCTGAATTCACTGTCATCAGAAATCCAAGACTGTTTCTCATGACTGACTATCTAGACATAATCCCTGCTGCTCCTCCTGTCCAGATGGAGTATTCACAACATCCTCATGAAGTTAAACACCCATTCCCTTTGAAAAGCACAAATGAATAAATGGACAATGATTACAGATAACTCGAGTGGAAGGAACTAAAGACACTGTATCTCAAAAAGAAGGATGTGTGGAAACTCATGGAGAAAAGGAAGACTTGGGTAGAAGCACAAAGTCACATGGTCCTTTTGGCCTTGAGAGTGACTAGACAAAAGCTATGAAAGGGAAATATTTGGGAGAGAATGAGTGCCCTCAAATCAGTGAGATGAAGAATCAAGGGGACAACTGGGCAGAAAGAATATTTTTTTTTTCAGAATCTGTTTTTTCTCTTCAAAGACATCAAGGTTTTCCAAGAAAGAAGTTATTCATTTGTGAAGTGTCATGTATCCGTCTCCTGTGAACTATCTGAATTGTTTGTGGAGCCTGTTGATTGGCAAAATGGTGTGGTGGCTTGTTGTTCTTCGTAGTTTTTTTGGGGTTGTGGGTTTTTTTGTTTGTTTTTTGAATCAGATATGAAGTGTCACAGCATGAGTCCTCTTAAGAAAGGTTTGTAGTGGGCTGGAATTTTGTATAAATGTATTTCTCTCTCTCCCTCTTTCTGCCTTTGCCTGAAAATCTGAAGTATTACTGTTAGCCAGCAGGAGGGCAGACCTACTGCTCATGCAAATTGCTTTAGTTCTGTTGTTTGCCCTTGTTCCCTCAAATTTGCAGATGATGCCGGTGTAACCAACATAAGGATCTGGCCTCTAGCATGTGTTTGTCCCATCTGCTGTCCAGCATGTTAATTTCCATGGAAGACACAAACTTGCACGGACTGTGATTTTTAAGGAGGGGCCCTTTTTCTTTTCAAGAGACAACTGTGAAGCCCCAGGGGCCAGATTCTGAAAGGCAGTCAATGCCAAGATTAGGAGGAGCTGGAAACTTGGGTCCTGGAAATTTCTGGCTCGTAGTCCACTACTGACAAGACCACAGGGAAGCAAGCATGCGTTAAACATTTGTGCAAACCAGTGATGATGTTAAGGATTTTTTAGTAGCAACATCCTTGAGAAAAAGGGCAAGGCTTGTGAGAAAAGACTCAGTTGAAATTTGCCTTCAAAAGTCCTCAAGGGGATTGGTAATAGTGGGACAGGAAATACATTGCCACCACAGTTGTCAACCAAAATAAAAACAGTGGTTTCACTTTAAAAAACAAACCAAACCAAAAAGAGCAACAGGTAGGACAGAAGGTGTCTGTTTCCTTGTCTGGCCCCTTTTATCTGCTGTTTCAAGAGGAATAGAAGTACATCAGGTAATGGTTCAAATGATTATTTTTCCCAGTGTGTGATGGTGCAAATATTTACAAATATTAATAGCCAGGCTTCTTAACATGCCCAGTGACCTTCAAAATAACAGAGATTTTCTAAATGCTCACACATGATCTTAAAAAAAAAAAA
>VWZI01022775.1:109298-129298 GCA_013396835.1 Psilopogon haemacephalus
AAAAAAAAAAAAAGAGGCAACCCCAAAACCATAAAGGTGTTTTGAAAGGTCCTGAAGCTGGGAATTTAGATTCCATTTCAACTTTTGTTTACTTTTGTTAATGCTTATTGAGGTACATTACTTGATTGTTACTGGTCTCATGCAGTATTAGTAACTTGCATTGTGTGTTTCAGTGAGTTTCTGAAACTCTCAGCTCTTAGAATCAGAAAATGCCAGGTGTTCTTTCTGTTTATCTTTACAATGTTGCTATCTAAGGTGGGTATTAAATCAGAACAGGCAGCCTGAGAACTTATTAGAAGCTTAAAATTCCAATGGTTCTCAAGATCCATGGCATTCTAAAGTATTTTAATGACTGTGAATGAAGCTTCTGGTTTTAGCAGATCTGGCATACAGTCTTGAATGGCTTATGTTGAAAATGTCACAGAGAGGCTTCTGGTCACTTCTACATAGTCGTGGAAAGTGGTCTTTTATTGTATTTGCCTCACTTTGTTATTGGAGCTAGGCACTTGGAAGGAATTGGCCACACAGCATTTGGAGAAAAGTTTAGAACTGTCCATGTGCTGAACCCTTTCAACCACAGTGGGAAAAACTCCACTTGATTTCAGAGGAGTTTGAGTTGTGTCCCACATACGGGAGTGCAGGTGCAGTCACGTACATGACTTGCATGAAAGTATCCCTCAAAACCATGGGAGAACAGTTTTTTGGGGGAGGGAACTGCACTGATATTTAAAGAAAGAAGGTGAGACGGTGAATGGTTCAGGACCAGACTGGGAACAAGACACTTCAAAGGGGTATGTGAGATATCTGTAAAGGACCATTGCAGAAGGCAGATTCCAAATAAAGACAAACTCTCATGGAGGCAATTGGAAAGCTCCACAGACATGAGGCAGCAGGGAGCTTGCTCAGCAGCTAGCTAATCCCTTTTCTCTGAGCTGGAGCTAACCAAGGATGGAGCTTGCCTCTTCTAGCCTGCCAGTGGCTTTAGAAATTTTAAAGAAACCTAGATTAAACCTGGCCCCTGATGGGTGTTTGGCCTTTCCAAATCCAATTAGCAAATCATGACTTTTTGCTTAACTGCAATGACTTTAATTGGATCAGAATAACAACAGGAAGGATAGAAAATTACAGGAATTTGTTTGGCATGCAGGGCAGAGCCTTGCAGCTGGGACTGTCATTATCTCTAGCACAGTCTGCAGAGTTCATCAAAGGAGCAAAAACTCCATGAGCATTCAACAGTATTACGTATGGACTTTAAAAATATTTCTTTAAGCTACAGGCATCCATATGGGAACCCATAATAGGTGTGGTTACCCAGCCTGCTGTTCGCCTGTATGTGTACTCAGCAAGCAAAATTTGACTCTGTGCAATACTTCCTCCACACCTCCTATGCAGAATGGAGGCCCTTGGGCAGTGCTTTTCTTTCAGACTGCCGTTCAAGAGTGCAGGATCTGTAGTGAAACACAGAGCTCCAAAATGTACATTCCTGTCATGTTACTGGACATGGGGCAGTGCCACCAGATGAGCTTTAAAAGCCAAATCCCAGGATATGGATACTGCAATGACAATCAGCACAAGACTTGGCACTGACAGAGGTGATCTAGCAAGGCTGCTAATAAGATATAGACTTCTAAACAGATGTGTCTTTGGGATGCTCGCTGGGATGTGAGAAGGAGTGAACTGAGAAACCTGAAGCTGTTTAGTCTGGAGAAGAGAAGACTGAGAGGAGATCTCATCCATGTGTACAAATATCTGAGGGGTGGGTGTCAAGTGGATGGGGCCAATCTCATTCTGCTGGTCAGCAGCAATAAGACAAGGAGCAAAGGCTACAAATTGGAACACCTCAGCATGAGGAGAAACTTCTTTACAGTGATGGTGATGGAGCACTGGAACAGGCTTCCCAGAGAGGTGGTGGAGTCTCTTCTTTCAAATCCCTCCTGGACACGTTACTGTGTGAACTACTCCAGGTGATCCTGCCTTGGCAGGGAGGTTGGACTCAATGATCTCTGGAGGTCCCTTCCAACCTCTAAAGTTCAGTGATTCTGTGCCATATCTGGCACTTCCAGCATATTTCAAGCATAATTTGGAATGAGATTTTGGAGATCAAAACACACATAAAAAGAGTCCAGGTTAGTGATTCCTTTTTTTCTTCTGTATTTTACTGCTCAGGGCTGGTGGGGAGCAGCACCAAGCAGCACCAAGCAAAACAGGAGGAGAAAGACAACTGCTTTCTATAAAACTTAAGGGACCTCCCTTCTACCAATGTGAGTTTCACCATGCAGGTTACACTCGATGCATGCTGATGCCACTTCATAACCAAGGGATGCCTTGCAGCCTCAGTGAATGTTGATCTGGATTTACATGACATAACAGGGATCAGATTTTTGCCCACTGGGAGCTGTCAATGAATGCGAAGTGTGACGTAGTGCTTATCTAGCATGCACATGAGGGACCCTGCTGCAAATCAGGAATGACTTCACTAAATCCACTGGAGCTGAACAACCATAAATGAGCAGAATGAGGCCCGCGTATTATCCCAGGCTAGCGTGCTATCTTTAGCAGGCCCTAATGAATTCAGCTGCATCATGCAGTCATTAATCCCGGTGGAAAGAGCAGCTCACCATTACACAACCTTGGACTTCAGGAGTTTTCTTTTAATGCACCAGGCTGCTGTCCTAATGCACAAATATTCATAGTTCCAGGCCTGGGGGAAATGCACGTTGCCCTGGACCTGCCCAAAATCTCAGCAAGGCTCTTTCAGCACCTTTCAGTTTGGGTAAGCAGAAGAGCTGGTAAGAAGGGTGAAAGGGCAGGGTAATAGATGGCACACGAGGCCCTGAAATTGTTTATGATGCAAATATGTTTAAAAACACTGCATTGCCTCCTCTGGGAAAAGGAGCTTAAAATTGAAGTCTAATGATAACAAATGATTGTTAATGAGTTGTCTAAACATAATAGATGGAAAGAATTAAAAGCTTAGAATAAACAGGGTTTCATTAAAACACAATAAAGAAACAACACAAATTTCATATCTTAGAATAAATGGGCTCTTGTGGTCTCGCTGGGAGTGGAGGGCACTGAGGCGGGTGCGTGGGCCAGGGAGCCAAGTCCTCTCCTGTCTGGATGTGCTCCCTGGGTGCAGGGCTCCGATGGCTGCATGGTGCTTGCTGGCAGGAGCGGCTTTGTGGCGGCTACTCAGGGCCCCACTTCTCCACAGCTTATGCACATGCCTTACCTGCAGCACATCAGGAATTCACTGCTCCAACAGCACTCCTCTGGTGCTTGAGAGCAGGTGCTTGCTCAAGTGTCCTGCTCAAGCACCTCTCAGTGCTGTCAGCACTCTGAGATGGGGAAGGAGACAGATTTTTGTTCAGAAGTGTTTACAACCAGGAGCTGGCTAATCCTGGCACTTGGAAAACTCCATGACTGCAATTCAAGCTGTGCATGTAGTCCCTCCTTACAGCAGCAAATATCAGTTTCAGGGTTTGCAGGACCCCCTGGGGGTCCTTGGACTATTCTGTGAAAGTTACTGAAGAAGGCAAGGTCAAACCAGCTGTCCGACAACATACAGATTGTTTGTTAAGCCCTTCAGAAGCTGATCTTTTTATTTTCTTTTGCTTTTAAGAGCCCTCAGATAAAATTAAAGTTGAAAGTCATTCTCCTAGAAAAGTGTGCTCCTGAGAATGTGAAATTCTGCAGAGATTTCACAAATGGTTCATCAGAGTGTTAGATGCCAAGAGCACACACCATATTTCATCTCAGTGTGTGTCAGATGGCATATTGTGGATAGATTTTAGACCAAGATTTTATTGAGGACATGTGAAGAGATGATCGATAATTCCTGGGTGGTTTTGCTTCCTAGACTGCCTGCCTTTGACATGGTGACATTATTTTTATTTGTGTGTGGTGGGAAACTTTGAAATTTCAAAGTTGTTCTGGGGCTGTAGAACTGACCCTTACTTGAGGTTTCATTTCAAATCATTATCTAAGCAGCAGCAGTATTCTGCACGCCCCTCTTTAGACTCTGGGAGTCTGATCTAGCTTTTGGAGTTTTTTGTTAAAAGGAAATACGAGGCAATGGACAAAAACTGAAAATGTATGGGAAAAGGTACATCAATATTTTCCCAGGAAATATTGTAGATTTTTTTTCCCTTTTTTTTTTTTTTTTTTGTTTTGTTTTGTTTTTTTGTTTTAACTTATTTTAAAAGCCCCCCTCCCCCACTTTTTTTCCCCTCTAGGAGTTAAAAATTTAAAGAACCTTTTCCCCCACCTCCCAGTTTCTATTTGTTGGCTTGGAGATCTTGTTTGTGTTTCAGGAAGGATTGCATGTTGAGCAGAGTGCGTGTGAGAGCAGGAGCTCTTGCTGTGGTGATGTGGTGGTGTTTCAGACTGTGTCCATGACCAAGTGTAAAGTGCTTCTCTTTGTTGAGGTGCTTTATGATGAATGGACTGCAGATCTAACAGGTTCTTTTGCTGTATTTCTAAAGCTACACAGGGCTTGGCACTAGGAGACCCCAGCCCTGACCGAAAAACCCTAGAACAACTTGAGCATTCATCAGGGGCCAGCTTCTACCCTCTTTATTCATGCTAATTTGCACTGTACTCAGTGGCTGGGTTGCCTGAAGCTGCTGGGAATACTTGTGAACTGTGCAACACGAATGCAGGGCAAACAAGGCTTGAAGAATCCAGGCAAGAATAGAGCTGTACAGCATTTCCCAGTGGAAAAATGGCCTTTCTCATGGCAAAAGGTGTCTCTCTTTCCCTCGATTGAAAAATCTGAGGGGTTTTTGTTTCATGTTTGTTTTGTTTTCTCTTTTAAAGATGTTATTGGTAAGTTTCTGTTGAAACTGGAAAATGATTAATTTTTTCTATATGGATTTAGGATTTTTGTTTTGTTTGTTTGTTTGTTTTGCTGTTGTTTTTGAGAATGACCTAAGAAAGTTATCCCTCCTCCACTGTCCAAATCAAAGAAAATCAACTGAAATGAGATTTTTCCATGGGAAAAAGAAGGTCATTTAACTGCTTTTGTTTATAAGAATTAGCACTAGTCTTGTTGTTATTACTCTTTTATCATTTAGTGTTAATACAGGTATCTGCTTGTGTGCTTAGGCTTAATGTAGAGCAGTTTCCCTTTCTGACAGCATCAGGTCCTGCAGTTGGGCATGTGATAATTTGAGGTCCTGCTGTACCTGTGATATTGTCAGTACTAAACACAGCTGTGCACAGGCACTAAGAGAAATTAAGTGAACCCCGAGCTGTATTTGGGTTGAGCTCTGTATATGACTGTAAGGTGAAAAGGCACAGCCATGGGCATATATTTCTAGTCTGCCATAGAGAGGAGATCTAGAAGGTGACAGTCCTGCTCCTTGGCAGCTGATGAAGTTTCTAGCACAGGGAGAGAAGAGGGAAACTTTCCAAACACTTCTCCTCCATCTGAATTATATAAAAATGCAGGCTAGGTGCTCAAATCTGAGCCTCTTGCAACTACAACATGTTCAGGAGAAACTCAATTCAGGTGGATCCAGTTCTCCGAACAGCTCAATTTTGGCAAAACTTTGTTTGATTAGATGTAATGACACTAAAACATTTTAACTGGCTCTAGTGGAGGATATCACAACTGGCAGTTTGAGACCTGGTTTTGGGAGTCTGGTGCCTGCCACCAGGGACAAGTAAAATCCACTCCGTGATTTCATACACAGGAATGTATGAATCTACCTGAATGTCCATGTTTATTGAGCCTACATCAACAGGAGTGTGCCTTGATGGCTGAGCAGCATGTGTTGTGCCTCAAGGGCCTTGTGGTGGGTTGGGAACTTCCCCCCCCTCCAATTAAAATTTACCAGACCAGCTCAGATGGCTTGGAAGTTAGATAAAGCCATATTTACAGAGCTAAATTTACAAACATATATACAAAATATATTTACCTGCATTTATATACAATTCACAAATAATACAGAAATCCATTCTTCCCCTCTCCAGACAAAGAAAGGCTGTAAGGGGCCAATGCCACCCTCTCTCTCCCCAGATAGAAAACAATCAGCAAAGCTCATATGTTATCTGGAAAATGTTAGTGGAGGAGTTAGAGGAGAGTGAAGGAACACCGAACAGATCCAGTGCTCAGAGAACAAAACTGCTTATTTATTGGCTTTTTATACCTCTTAGCAAACCAATGAATGATATAGCCTTTATTATTATTATTCCACATGCAATGCACTGCTCATGCAGACTCCACACTGAACTTTCAGGAAAGTTCTGATTTCTCTTATTAGAATATTGCAATAAGCCTTAAACTACCACAGGCCTGCACTTAGGTGTGTTAATCAGATCAGGTGGATTTCTCTGGGTGTACCTACGGTGTGTTGTGCTTAAAGCAATCTAAATGCCAGCAGTGTTGTTGTTTTAATGGCTGGTGTGCAGGTCTGAGAGAAACAGAACCAGAGAATGGCTGAGGTGAAAAGAGACTGACTGCTGGGCGTTCTCGCCCAACACCTGTGCTCAAGCAGGGTCACTCAGAGACAGTTGCCTAGGACTATGTCCAGGTGTCCCTGCTGATCTCTCTGGCTCTGGTTGTAATTGCAGGGAAAGTTATAAGGCTCAGTTAGGCAGCACTGGCCCTGTCAGTAAATCATTGTGCAGTTCAGGCTTTTTTTCCCCCAGATTGGACTCCACAGAGAATCAGACAGACTGTGCTGAGCTGGTCCCATCTGCACCCAACCTGGACAGCAGCTTTATCTTGCCTTGTAAAACTGCAGAGCTCTGTGACAAAAGAGTTAATTTCAGCCTTTGTTTCTCTTCCTCTCTCTCTTCTCTTGCAGCGGGACTGAAAGGCAAGATGAGAGCAGATCCATCAGTGTCAGCTGCTTTCAGCACATCAGCACTTTTGGGGGGTTTATTGGGGACTAGCCCATCAACAGTGCTTCCAAACTGCAAACATGCTGCAGACAGACCCCTCCTCTTGAGCAGCAGCCAGGCTGCCTGGGGAAGCAACGGTGGACCCCAGTGCCACTGGCCAGGGGCTGGGTGATAAATGACTGTGCGAGGCATCTCCATGCCTAGTGAGGTCCAGAGGGTAGGCCAGAGCCAAGCTCCTAGGGAGGCAGTGATGAAACCATATTAATTTCTGGGCATGCATCCATGTGTGTCTGTGTGTCTGTGCTGTCTGCAATAATACACTTGACACAGACACACATGCTTCATTCTCAGCACACAGAGCAACATGAAAGAGGGCTGAAAGAGAGAAAACAATCTGATTGATAGGTTAATGAAGCACTTTGTAATAGCAATGTATATTATAACCTCAAAACCAGCTTGTAAACATCCAATTGCTTTGCATGTGTAAGCATACTGCCATGCCTAGGTCTGTGCATATACGTTTGCCTGCCTATGAAATATATGTGGCTGTGTATAAATACATCTAAAAGGTGCAGGAATGTGAAATCAATGCTCTGCAGTGAAACCAAGGAATAAATAGGAGCTAGAGGAAATTAAGATTCATTAGCCTAGCAGCCATATATATTCGCAGCATTTTCTTTTACCCCTAGGGATGGAAGTCTTTCAAAGCAGTGGAGGGACACATATCTCACTGACTTGCACTCCTAAACTCTCTTGGTACTGTTGAAAACTCCTCATGTCTGGTTGTGGTTTTTTAAAAAAAATAATTCTTTTTTTTCTTGTTTAGTTAGCTTAGTTTTGTGGTTGGGTTTTGTTTTAATCCCGGGGTCTCGGGCAGAACAGCCTCAGCCCATTTGCCCAAGGTTGGGAAGGTCATGTTAGAATGTAGAACCCATATCTAGTACAGCATTTTGATTAATTCATCATCACATTGGTATGTCACCCTTTGAAAAGAAAGATGCATCTTTGTCTAGTCAGATATTTGTATGTCTTTGTTTGGTTCTGTGTTGTGTATATCCTTGGAAATTTCCCTATACACTCTGGGCTGGGGCTATGACTTACACAGCAATCCTGTCTCTTTCTTTTGAGGTCTATTAGCAAATATGAATATCAACATGCTGATCTCTTGTGGATAGGCAACAACCTCAGGAGCTGATAAAAGCAAGTTCAGCATGACTAGGGACATTTAGCTTTTAATTTCTTGACTATTCTTTTACTTGTAAGCCTCAATTTTGCCGTAAGGTATTTCTCCTGACTTATTTTCCTAAATTCTCTTAGAGGGGGAAAAAAAAAAAAAAAGGTTAAGAGGTTTCTCATATATATATAAAAGAGTGTTAAATTTTACAGTTGCCAGTAAAAGCCAAGTGGTATTTCTAAGCATTGTGACTGTGGATGAAAAAACCCCTAAGATCCAATTGTACTGGAAAGGGATCAGAACGAGAAGGCTGATAGAACCCAACCTACACAATGGAAAGTTGACTTTACTACATTGAAATTTGGCTTGGATTTGAACTCTTACAAAAATCTTTAGCAAATGTCACTCTATACAGTTCAGTTCCTGGCCTTGGGACTTTCTGGAAAGAGTTGAGCCAGGTATTTTCTTTCCTGATAAGAATTCCAAGATAAAACCACTGAAGAGGTATGATATGTACAGAGACTGCTGGCATGATGTGTGGTGCCATGTGAGGAGCATGGATACACACATTTGGCAATCTGCAAACGACCGTGCCTGCAAGTCTTTAGCCACATGTGCTTGTGCTTTTGCTATAGCAGCAAGAGATCCTTTTATTGTAAGGCAAATAACACTGTCTTACTCTGGCTCTTGGTGATCTTGCTATTTGAGGATCTTACAGGCAAAGCAAGCAAGCAAGCCAATTATTTTTGTGTTGATCTTAAGAGCTGTAAAACTGAGGTGACCTATGCCTGATCACATGCAAGCCTGAAGGCAGAGCTGGGAATGGGCCTCAGTTTTTCCAGAATGGTAAACTTATTCTTTGCATTTCTGCCTAGGCTGGTCAATTATGCTAAAGCACTGGCCGAATGTTTTCACAGGAGCAAATAACTGTATGCCATCGTTTTTAGGACCTTTGTAGTTCTGTAATTGAAAATCCTCTGAATTTGGCTAAAATCCAAGCTACTCTGTAAGAATACTCTTTTGTCTAATATCCTCTCTCGTTCTCTAAGATCCCCTTCTTCGGTCTCCCAGGATTAGGGCCTGTAATTTCTCTCCACAAACATCTTAACCCTCCTTGGTAAGATGGAGGAGAACAAGCTGACTTAATCCAAGCCAGGATGAGATATGACAGGTGACAGAAGTTTGATTTGTAGCCTGGGTAATTACTGTCCTTGCATAAGAGACCTGCCCTTAACTCTCCACCAGGGAGCATTATCAGGTTCAAGCAGACCAATATGCTGCTTGTGCAATTCTCTCCTCTGCCCTAGAGTGGGGAGTGACTCCTGGAGGCCGATTAAATTTGTATGGAAGTGGTGTGTTGAGGGGGTGGTAGTTGGCAAGATCTCTCTCTGGTGTTAAGGAAAAGAGGGCTCTGCACAGCAGCTCAACTGTCTTCTACCATCCAGGCCAGCCAGCCAGATCTGGAAGGCCCTCCCAATCAGTGCAGCAAGCTTAGCTTTGCTGCCGTCAGCACTGCGGTGAGCAGAAGCTGGGGATGAGTGAATCCAAATATCTGGACCACATGGATATTGGCTGAAAACATTCCACCATATCCGGGTGGCTGCCTTTGCAGGATATTCATGCTCATCAGAAAATTAATTATTTCATTCAGCAGGTTCTCTGAGCAGGGAGAATTACCTCTCAATACCTGGATCTCCTACTGGGGGTAGTGTGTGTGAGTTCCCGTCTGCGCTTTGACTTACCGAGAGTGTGTGTACATTGTGGTCATAGATGTGTACAAACAGTGAGAAATTACACATGACCCTAGGCACAGAGAAAGATTTGCACAAGTGAGGCTGAAATAAGAGAATGCCTTGCTCTGTGTGTCTGTGTGAGAGGGTGCCCTTGGGGGTGCCGGGTGGCTTTGTCTGCATACCAAAGCAGTATTTTCCTCCAAGTAAGGCGAGCTGTGTGCAGGGATCAGCAGGTGCAGGGCCCAGGTAGATAGCAGTGCATTCCTTGTCTTTCTCTCTCTCTCTATATATATATATGAGGCATACATGTCCTTATGCTTTTTAGATCTGCCTTCAGAAAGGTGGATGTGTGTCTCATGCAGATCTAAGTATGCCTGTGTTTTCCAGTGTACTTGTGCTGAGAGCATGGGAAAAGTGCACGTGCATGTATGGAATATTGAAAGGCTGCAGATACGATGGAAGACGTAGTGTCAACTGGCACTGCAATAGTACCTGTGATTTTGGATGCATTTTATTTTGATCGTGGCCCTCCTAAACACAGCTGCAGTTCTTATTTTCCTGTTTTATCTCAAGGTGACTTCCACTAGCAAGTAAGCTGAGTCAAAACTTGTGCTACTTAAAAAGAAAACTTTTGCCTGAAAGCTTTCCAGAGATTCTCTAAATCACAGGAGGTCTCCTTCCATATGGGGCAGTATGATTTGTCTGTATGCTGGGACTGGGGTTTCCAGCTGCAGCAGAAAGAAGCAATCTTTCCCGGAAAGCAAAACTGCTTAACTGTGGCTTGAGTCTAGGAGTGCCCTGATTGGCTCCGCTAAGGCAGCACAGCACTGAATTTCAGGCTCGGGGTATTCTTGGAAATTTGTACGATTAATTGAAAGCTTATTAATGGCAAACACAAGATGACATTTTACATGGTTTAGTTATGTTCTGTGAGTCGTTGGTACAACGCAGCCTCAGCCACAAGGCAAGGAAGCTTCTGCCGTAACTGATAACAGAGAAGCGATAACAGCTCAGTTCCCACTAACTGGTCTTGGGGCGACAGGGACAGCCCTTGCGCATGTCTGATCATCTCCTGCCTGGTGGTCGTTCCTCTTGGAGTTAAGGGAAATCTTGGAGGAAGGCAGACTTACTGAGTTAAGCATTCTGGTTTACTGCCAGCAGGCTTGAGAAATTTGGGTTCTCTGAATGTCTGGCATTCCCCTTAACAGCAAAAAGCCTGGAAGTGAGGGAAGTGCTGATACCATAGTGGAATTTAGCAGTTTCATACCTAGAGCACCAGATAATGATGTTACTCTAGATAAGGCAACTTTGGGTGCTAGATTTTGATTGAGTTCTCCAGAATAGTGTTTGAGTCCCATTCTCCCACGTTTGAGACATGGGTCAGGTCTGGGTCTGATTTATCCTGTAGTGGGAAAAGTGCATGTATTTGGAAGAGAATTGCTTCTAATATCTTAAAAGAAAAGCCCTATTCCTCTGCTACTTAGGTGGTCACTGTCATAGATACAAAAATGAAAATGAGATTCCTCTTGAAACAAGAACAGAGCAAATGTCTTAGATTCAAAGTGGCACTGTCTAATCATTGTGTGCATGTGGCTGCTGCACCTAGTCCATGAAGGGCATATATTCTTTAAACACATTTCTGAAGACCATCCACCGGAGCTGTGCTTGTCTTTCTTAGGGCTATAGGAAAGTGAAAAGCAGGCATACTTCTGTGAGAGGCTCTCCTGTAAGCTGCAGCCTCGGATTTGCAGCCTCTTTTGGCTGGGAACAAACACCGGTTGTACAAAATATCCAAATATTTCCATCTGGTCTCCTCTTCCCCCCTCCTATGTGTACATCTCACCCTGCCTGCCAGAACTCCCTGGGTCTTTCCCAGGCACACTGAGGGTGCTTGAGCTCCATGTTGTCACAGATGGTGTTTGCTTGTGTTGCTGAGGTTCCTCAATGAGCCATTCTCACTTTGCATGTTCTGCTTTGGTCCTCATAAAGAGAGGCAAGAGTATGGAGATGTTTCCTGAAAAGCTTGACCTTAGGTTGGGAAATATACCCTCTGGGATAGAAGTAGCAAGAGGTGATGGTAGGAAGCCACCCACCATCTGGGTCTGTAGAAATCGAAATGCATCCCCTCCCTTTTCAAGAGATAGCTCAGTTTTGGAGTGCCAGCTGTTCCTTGTCTGGGGACAGCCAAGAGTGGCGTATGGAGCTAAGCATCTGCACAAACTGATGGAAACTTTCCTTGAGGACCTCCTCAGACTTGTTAGATCTGTGGGACGTGTGGCCTGTCATCTATATTCTGTGCTGCAGTCACACTGCAGCTACCAGCTTCAGCAGTGGCTGGAGCTGGATACAACCAGAGAGCTCTGCAGGGGAATATAGACAGCAGAGCTCCTCTGCATTCCCTTGTCCAGCAGTAGAATAATTTCCACAAAGGCATTGCAGGCACTAGGAGGAGATTATAGGCCAAGAGCTTAAACTCTTCCACCCTGGTTTAGCAAGAGCCCCACAGCTGCGAATTGTCTGATGCCAGCAAATAAACCAGATGGACGACATGGATGGAGACTGGCCAAGCTGGGATAGAAAGCACAGTGTGCCCTCCTGTCTTAATGGGCTTCTGGAAGATGAAGTAGCACAAGCTGGAAAGAGTCTGCAGAGCTTCCTGTGTTGCTAATGGAAAATGTGATCTACTATTTTTATGGGGGGCTTCAGCTGTGGCTAGTGGGATCCCCTCTAACACTGCAGGAAGGTGGGGTATTTTGAGACTCCACTTGAGAGAAGAACCCAGGTATGCAGCTGTAGAGAGCAGTGGACTTGGGAAGAAATATCCAGCAGTCATTGTGAGAGATGTCATAGACTGCATTTTTGCTACAACTACAGTTGCCAGTTCTGGTTATCATGGTTTAGGAAGATGAAGCCCACCCAATCTGCAAAGGATGATGATGGGTCAGTGTTGCTGGGCAGCATATGCTGCTTTTGCAAGAGGCCAAACCTGGTTGTTTCTCCAGCACTTCATGACTATGATTTGTTACCTGGATGATGGCAAGGTCTGAAACTCAGATCACAGCTCATTGTGTTAGGTGCTGCATATACATGGCTAATGAGATTCATGTCTAAAAAGAGCTTTCTCCTATCATTAACAGGACATCATTTTATGGATGTGGTGTCACAAAAGGCTATGAGAAAAGCACAAGTGCTGCTCTTCACCAACTGTACAGGATCCTTAGAATCCGACTTTCTTCAAAACCTGAGGTAAGGCAACCTAACTTTGTCTCTGCATCTCCCCATTGACCATTTTGGTACCCAAGTTTGGTGCTCCCCAAAACGAATGATTAATGGATCTCTTGAGTTTGAAGACTACAGAAAATGCCCCAGGACTTTGTAGATCGTATCAACACCAAGAACTTCATTTGGCCTTGTCCTACTCGTACACCTTAGTCCCATGATTGACTTCCCTCTCAAAAATAGACTACCTGGGATATTTCCAAAGGTAGTGGCAGTGCAGCACCATAGTATGCCTACTGCATGTCTTGAGGTACTTTGAGTTGGAGTATTCCAGCTTGCTTTTATGAAACACAAGTTGCCCGTCTCAAAACAAAGGCTTGAACCTCAGCTCAGTGCCTCTTCAAGCCTGGCCAAGCTGCTTGCAAGTCTATTTTGGAAGAGATAACTGAATACTCCCCTTAGTGTGCTGGAAAACCATTCCTGTCGGTAACAGGTACTGTCCAGACACATTACACTGTGTTTATGTGGATCAGTGTGGAGGGGTGGATCCAAGATGTGCTTGCCAGGCTGTTTATGGCAGTGGGGGAGCATGTCCTTTCTAGGTGTGATCCTCACCTCTGCCATTTGTCCTTCCTTCTCTACTCTGCCATCCCAGAAGCAGCCTGGATTGGTTATAGCCCACATGTTACAGTGGCCAACCTGCAAAGAGAGAGCCAGAAAAAGTTAATGTGGAGTTCTGGTCTACTCCCAGGATGCATTTGGGCTGCAGCCCATAATGATATGTATAATTGCGAAGGCCTGCCAAAAAAAGCAGGCTGGATTTAATTGAGTCAACACACTGCTATTAATAATAAAATGGCAGAGACTTTGCTATTAATCACTTGTGCTGGCTTTATTGCAGGCAGTCTCGGCTATCTGGCTACCAAGCAAGACCTTTAAAAAAAAAATGGTGCAGTAGAAAACTTACTAGTGGGAATACACCTGCTAACAAAATAAACCTTGTAAACAAAATGTTCCTTGCAGAAGAATGGACTTGCAGTAGGGGCAGCCTATTTGGGAGGTAAGTGCTTGTCTCCTGCAGTAAAGACCTTTTTACAGGAACAGATCGCTGGAGGATGCACTTGGCAAGTGGGGCATCTTTGGAAGAGGTTGCACTTGATAAAGTACTTTGTGTGGGGTGGGATTTCAGGGGGAAATGAATTCTCCAAGGAATATAGCACAACCCAGAGAGGAATGCATCTGTTACTAGCAAATGGGAAACACTGTCTGCTGAGGTACTGAGCAAAAAGTGAAATGCAAAATAAATACTGTGCCTGACAGCTAAACTGCAGTCCTCCTTGTAGAGGGATGGATAAACCGTGGTTTGTCAGGGTGGATGGCTGGATGGGGAGCTCTCTACTACAGAGTGCATGCTGCCAGCAGTGCACGTAGCAGCACCAAAGGAGTAGAGCTTGGTCTTCTGAGGGGGTCTCTGAGGGCCCAGAAGTGCCCTCTTTCCTATGACCTGACTTGGCTATGCCATGAAGGGGAGGAAGGGCTTGAACAGGGCCTTTGGCCTTTTCACACATGCACCACATTTGCTTAATTGAGCTGCTTATGTTCTCTATGGCCCTCTTGATGTGCTGTACCCTGATGCCTGAGATTGGTAGAGTTTCCTTGGGGCAGCGCAGTAAGAGCAGGCTGCATTGTAAAAAGCCCTCCCCAGCTGAGGTTGTTATCATAGCAAACACTATAATGTCAGTCTTCATTTTTGCTTCTGATGAGAGCTGCTTCCCATCACTATGTCTGGGAAGGGACCATGTAGCACAAATATCTGAAATCCACGGGGAAGGCAATAGGCTTGGAAACTGTTTCTGAGATGGGAACACAGTGTGTATATAGACAGAGATGAAGAATATGGAGCAGGTAGAAGATCAAAGAAAAGAGATACATTAGTGTAAGAAGTCATGGGACTGAAAAAAATCTACTCTTCTTGGAGAGAGTTGGATGGGGGTAATCGCCTGCCTTCCACATCTAACAATGCCAAAAAGAATGGAAGTTTTCCTGCACAAAGGGATAAATTTTCTGTGCACCAATACAAAAATTCTGTGTGTATCTTGCACCAAATAGTCCACCAAAATAAGTTGTTTAGCAGGATAAAAAGCCTCGTTCTCTCTGCTGTGAATTAACAAGGTCCATAAATGAGTGCAAATGTTATCCGTCAGAAAGAAAGAGAAAAAAAGAGAAAACACTGACAAAAAGATCCCAGGGAAAAAAAAAAAAAAAAAAAAAGAAAGAAAAAAAAGAATTACCCACTTCCTGCTGTTTTCCTTTCCTCCTCACAAAGTGAGTGTCTTATCCTCAGAGAAATTCACTTCATTGTTAGAAATAGCCGAAATTGGCTTGCAACTAGTAAAGATGCCAAGAATTTGCACCTTGCTCTGTGACCTAAAGCAAAAATGACATGAACATTGACAAATTTGACAAGGAAATTTGTGCAAAAAACAACTTCTATTTGGCTAGCCAAGCAGCAAATATGTCGGATGATATGCTTTATTAAGCAATCCATTTTTCAGCAATAGCTGCACCATCTGCAAAGGTTAGTGTGCATCAGGCTTTCCACAGAATTTCATCTGCGTCTGCAGCTAGGTGCAACACACGACCACATTTTTCATGTACATACAATTTTGGATGCAAATAGAATACTTGATGAAAGAGGTGACCTTCCGGACTGACTTCCCCCGTGCAGTAAAGTCACAGGCACAGAAGCAGCTGAGAGAAACATGTCTCTGCCTGGAGGGAGGGGGAGAGTGGGAGAGAGGAAGGAGAGGGAGAAATAAAAGGAGGAGGAAACTTCAGGAAAAAGTGTTTCCCAAAGAAATGGTTTGGCACATTGCATTGCAGAGACTACATTTGTGCCAGGCAAAGGGGAGCAGAAGCTGTTGTGCTGGGTGACTGCAGTTTTCTTCTAGATGGTATTCATCTCTCCATCTTCCAGATTTTCTCTTCTTATCTTGTGTGGTTCCTGCTACCACACGCTGTCTAAACATCTTTTATTTCTTTGCTTCCTCTTATCACGGTTTGAATTCCAGGCTTGTCTTCTCTTCGGGATGTGCCATTTGCCTTCTTGCTGTTATGGTCCCTGCCTACGGCTGCTGGACATTCTTGGTTTTATGTATATATATGTATACATATATCTGATGTATATTTTAAACCTAAGAAGGGGAAGCCTTTCTTTCAAATATTAGTTGGATGTATCTGTTTTCTCCTTTTTTTTTTTTTTTTTCCTTAAGACATGATGGCCATGCCTCTGTTTCCCCATATTGTTTGCTAGTGGACGGATATGGTCCTTTCATGTCCTGTCTGCCCTACATTAGGTGAAATCAACTCTTTTCTAGTCCCCAGTCTTCTTCCCCAAGTGTATGTTGTACACATGGCTCCCTACGCCTCATTGATGGTTGCTGGTTATAAATTCACGTTCTCAGTCCCTTCTCCACTTAGCTGAAGTTGGATGTCATCCCAGTGCCTTGCAACTGTCCCTGGTACAGTGGAAAGTTTAATCTGCCAGTTCACGGCATGTTGTCCTATGGGGAGAGTTCAGTTCAGTGCAGCTCCACACTGCACAGAGAGAAGCTCATTAGCAGGACATGGTAGCGTCTGATGACACTGTGGTCCAAGAAGGCCTCATTAGGCACAAAATGTTTTCTGTGTCTCTCTGAGATTTCCTAGTAACTTAAGGAATTCAGACATAGTTACTTTGGGGTCACAGATGAAAAGGGGAGCAGAGATTCACCCCCCTCTGGCCATCTCCCATCTGCGTCTTATGTAGAAGCAGATATCAGACAAAGCCTTCGACTCCTTGTGTGCAGCCTTAGATCCTCGCTATGAAGATGCAGATGGGTCTGGCTGGGCCTGGCAGGCACACTCATCCCTGGTTGGCTGCTAAGTGATGTTAAATGATGAATGTTAAACTTAACAAGGGGACTTACAGATTTACGTAAGGATTTTACTGCCTGCCAGGTATAAATGATGGAACAGCTTTGATCTTTAGGGGCATCAGTACTGGAAGTGATTTAAACTAAAGTTAATAAAACTGCCTAAAACTGTACTCTGTAGTCCCACAGGCTGAAGGAGCCCGAGTGGTCACTTGACTGCTCTAAGTAAAAATTGTTCACATTTATGAGGGAGATCAAATCCCACTGGTGTTAACTGTGTTTCCAGCTGAATAATAAATGGTGTCTTCCAGGAGTTCTGCAAGTCCTTCTCTGTGTGCACTGTGGGTCCCACAACCTGCTGGAGCCACCAAGCTGTTATCCACAGATGCAAAATAAAAAAGGTAGACACTTTGTATTTCCACAGACTTTCCTCAGTCTCTCTCCACTTCATATTCTCTACACAAGGTCTGATACTTTTGTCGTTTTGTGGCACGTCACAAGCTGGTGTTGGCACTTTTATTACTTTGCCACCAAATGGGATTCTTAGTATGTTTTATTTTTGGAATTTTCTGGCCAACAGTGACAAGAAAATGCCGTGAATGCTAAAATTTAATTGGCTTCATGGTCAGCTTTGCCACCAACGATCATTAGAAAGGGGACATCATGTTACAGTTTTTATGAATGATCCTGCAATGTCTTCTTCCACTGCAGTGCATCTTAAAAAGTTCCCCACAAAAGTGAAAATGGAAATTTTTAATGAATTTTCTGTCTCACAGGAATCTCAGCTGCTCTCCACAATAATCATGGGTATTCCCACTGGACATTTCCATAACCTCCCAAGATTAATTTGTGAGCTCAGATACTAGTAGAAAAAGCACTTGTATACGCTGTGCTGATCCAGGTGGAGAAGTGTCTCTTTTGTAAATATCAGAGGAGTTGATGGGATCAACTCCAAATATCAGCCCACCTCATTATGTTTAAAAGCAAGATCGAATTCTGTCAGTTAATTCTGTTCAAAGCTATGGAACAAACAGGCCTTCCCTGCATCCCTGTCAAGTGGAGTCACCAGGCTCTCCCTCCACACACACACAAACGGAACTCATCCTACTATTGCTATTGGGTTTTCTCATTCTCCTGCCATTTCGTAGAAACTCTTTAATGACAACCAGAACGTCTCCTGTCTGCTTGGTAGCAAAACAAGTAGCCTTTCACAGGCCTCTCTAGAAATCAGAGATTGACAGCCACTGAAATTGAATTAGCAGTAGCTCACCACTGGTAGAAAAATATAACTTTGCTGGTTTTTATTTCAGCACAGTGCTGTGTTAGTGATGAAACTCTGCTGCACAATGATTTGACGAGTCCATGATCTTGGAAAGTTGCAAACAGAGATGAGCTGTTTCAGGTGGATGACTTATAAAGGTACAGTCAAATCTGAGATGGGATTTGCTCTGTAGAGGAGCCAGAAGGAAACTGCCAGTGACTGGGAGGATGTAGCATGAAAATCTTGTTACTTGTGCCTTGTTATATAATTACCTCTTGCAGAGTTTGTTTTTCATTTCTGAATTATAGTCTCTGTTGGAGGTAGGTTATGGGCTTGGGCAGATCACTGGCAGGACAGCCCAGCATTTCCTGCATTCTTACTTCGACAGATCCTCTAATAGCCCTACTTGCCTGGCTTTGTCTTGCTGTTGTGTTTCACTGCTAGGATGGTCTATATCTGAGATTGTTGCAGGATTTCTGCAGACAGCTTCTAGTGGTATTTACAGAGCCCCCCTATGTGTTCCTTACACTCTCACAGCGTTTTCTAAACCCCCTGGGGGCTGAGGGTCATCTCTCACTTTTCATGGGATAAATTGATAACGACACAATGAAATCAGTCACGATGAAATGGCTCCATTTTGCTTACAATGAGAGGGGATTTTGGATCCATGTTTCTGTGTGATGTCTCAGAACCTGACCTTACACCATAACGGTGTTTTGGCTAAGATTTCCAGTGGTATTTTGAAGTATCTTCTCCCATCCCATAAGCTTGACATTGGATTCAGCAAACTGTTTTCAGAGGTATTCTCTGTGTTTCCAGATAAGTTCTTCATATTATGTCTTGTAGCAGCTTGTTTGTTTGATGTGACTGAATTTTTTTTTTTGTGGGGCCACAATAGTTGTATCAGAGAATGAAGAAAGCGGCTGGGATTCATCCCTCACTCATTCACTGGTAGGGATGAAAAAGTATTTTGGGAAGCATCACTAGATTTATGGTCATTTGCTTGTGGTTCCTAATGCCTGTCTTTCCTTGTACTACATCATCTGACTAAGAAATAATTTCCATTTATTTTCTTTCTCCCTTGAAAAAATAGGCTGTATGTCCCTGGAAATCTGGGCAAATCAGGCATATCATACCCCAAGACTCCTTTGAACCTGAGTCTCTGTTCTCAGCTCCCTTCTGCTGCCTGGTATCTTGCCCACGCTGCAGCATGGTGTTAGAGCACTAAACTACTCAAACAGGGTAAATCAATGGTTGTCTGCTGATTTACGCCACTGGAAGATTTGGCCCAGGTCAGATGAAGAGCAGAGAACCGCCCAACAGAGTCTCTTTTAAATAAACCACAGGCAGGTATTTCAGCCCAGTTAGCTGGGCATTCAATTACAGCTATTGCTGCAGAGTAAAACCAGTTTTTCCAAAGGACACCGATAGCAGCCTCTTAAAAAAGGAGTTGTGGCCCCTCCCCAGTGACCTTTCCTTGTCAAGTGCTACATGCTGTGATGTTCCTACACAATAGAGAACACTCTGGTCTCTGTGTACTTGGCAAAGGAAGAAATGGCTTTTTTAATCTCATTGCATGAATTATTGGCAAAACGTTTGAAGTAGCTCCAAGATTTCTGTCCAACTGACTTGCATTTTCTCAGGAGATTTGTGTAGTTTGGGAGTTTGGAACGTGTAACTGAGTAACTTGGAGAAAGCACTTGCTGCCTTTTGAAAGGCAACTGTGTCCTTGCAGAAAAATCACTTCATCTGCTGCATCAACATCCCTTCACAGAGGACGAGCTTTGTTAGGCATGACATACTGTGTCCCCCCGAAGGATACTCACCCTTCTTGCTGCCCTGCCTGGCCC
>VWZI01022775.1:134298-163946 GCA_013396835.1 Psilopogon haemacephalus
GTCTCCTTCTCTGAAGACTTTCGAAGCCTGTCTGGATGGATTCCTCTGTGACCTAAGCTAGATTATGGTCCTGCTCTGGCAGGGGGGTTAGACTCTATTTGTGTCCTTTCCAACCCCTAACATCCTGCGATCCTGTGGTCATGACGTGATATCTGAAAGCTGCCTATTTCACAGAAAGATCAGTACAAAAAGAGGAATAAGCAAAGTTAGCTGACCCAGAAATAAACCTCAGTCTTTCTGGGTTGAATTACCTAGAACTCTGTAGAACCCCATGATTCCAGCAGGAAGGTCCTCTTCTGGTGCTCAGCTGATATAAGTGATAGTAGTTCATAAATGGATCTGATTTGTTATGGTCTGCTTGATGCCAACCAGTGAACAGCAATAGGACTTGGGGTTGCAGCCTTTCTTCATCACTGACTCATGTTTGGTTTTGCATGTGGGTCCTAGAGCTGAAATGTTTTTGGTACTGTTACCAGCTACCTGAGTACAGTTCTCGCACCTATGGTTAAATATAGCAGACAAATTTCTGGTCCACTTCATTGCACAGTGGTGTCTCCTTGGCTTTTGCATTCTTTCCCAAGAGTGAATAAATCATTTTTAAGCACTTGTTCCCAGGGTAGGAGTTGATTTCTTCCTACTATGTCCATGATGAACAAGGATACTCACATTATTTCTTATTATTTGGGTGCACACAATGTGCACTTCACTTTGAAGCATGAAAGTATTATTTATCTTTCGCTACTCTAAGGAGTGGCTACACACAATACACTTTGTCAGCATTGTTCAAACAAACAAACAAAAAAAAAAAGTTAGTTTCTTTTTGTCACTGTGCTGTGTTGAGGCGCCCATCAGGACTTGGGCTCCCTTCTGTGGAATGTGGTTTGTGCACATACAGAGCACACAGTGGCCATAGCTCTGAGCAGTCACTGAACAAGGCCCTTGGAGCCATCCTGTGCTTTTACTGTGGATACTGCCTGGATAACTTGCCTAGGACCTTTGGGAAACTCTTTGGTAGACCCCAGAACTGAGTTTCCCAAGTGCCATAGAGCAACCACATTTTGAGCCTATCCATATTTTTGTATCCTTGCTGCTCATGGTCAAGTAGTCACAGTACATGGATGCTTGGAGGCCACTCTGCAGGGGTGCCTAGGTCACTGGACAAGAAAAGTGCTTGAGAAAGGGCTGTGATAACTCAGAAAGGGCAGAGGCAGAGATTCCTGTGTGTCCTCCTAGGGAAAGGCTTTTCCACTCTGCCAGGGTGGGAGGACTTGTGCTTGCAGCTGCAGAGCAAGGAGAGCAGCAGTGGAGCAGGCATGGAGCGGGGGTGCCTCTCCCTGCCTGCCTTTCCAAGCTGTGTTTTGTGGCAAGTGCTGTGTAGATCCTGTGTTCATCTGAACATGGCACTGTGGCAATTTTAGTGCAACGGTAACTGGTGGGTTTGTGACTGCCGTCACTGTAATTATGTCTGGTCAATAAAATGCAGGGTACTGAGTCCTGGCGATTTGGGGGAATGAAGGCTGACTTAATTACAGCAACCAAATCGCTCACATCTCTCCTGTCCACCGAAACACCAGCCCGCCTTCATGTCCTGCCCTTTAACAGAGCTGCCTATCATGCATCTAAACAAACAAGTGGGGAAGACAGAGGGGAGATTGTTTGTCAGGGATGTGTCTTTGCGAGGGAGGAGCAGCAATATCTGCAGGAGGGACTGAGGTAAAACCCAACATCAAAGGCAAGAGGTTGTCAGCACATTTAACTTTACAGAAACCCTTCTCCTAATAAAAAAGGAATGACCTCGTTACTACGGACACTAACAGTTCCCAGGGGAACACCGGGAGACTGCTGCCTGCACTTTTAATATTCACTTTACAAACAAATGGGAAACCTTGAAAGGATTTCAGTGTTGTTCTTGGCGAGTTGTTACAATGTTGTGTCCTTATAAAAATAATTTAAGGATTTATGTAGTGTGAGCTTACTTTTCATCTGTTGCCTGTCATTGCTATTGGTCTTGCTCACTCTCACTGAGTCTCTGCAGGAAGGATGAGGATGCCCAAGGAGGCAGGTGCCAGCTATGCCAGCCTCAGCAGGAGGCACTGTTAAACTTGGCCTTGACTACTCAGAGAGGACTGGTTTCTGGAAGAGATGCTCTAAAACTGTCTGGACCTGGACAACAGAGAGCAAGCAAGGTCCTGTCAGGAGGCTATGCCTGGGTGAAGGGTAGGGGAAATTTTGAGCTGGCTGCAGAGTTGAGGCAAGGGTGTGGAGGGGAAAGTGAGGACAGTGAAAGCTGGAAGGATCCTGGCTGCTGCAGCCTTACCGGGAGCCTGCTGTTCAGTGCTCTTCTCTTTCCAGCTTCTCCCATCAGGAGTCACTACAAAAAATAAAGCAAAGTAAGTCAGCATGGAGCAACTATGTGTCTCTTCCAAGTCCCCGTGAAAGAGTCAGGGAGATGGAGAGAGATGTTGATGCAAACTGAAAGCCTACTTGCAAAGTGTGATGCTACTCAGTCAGCCAAGTATCTGCACATAACAGCACTGGTCTCTTTTCATGGGCTAGGCTTTCTCCCCAAGTCACCACAGTCTGAGTGACCAGAATTCTTCCCCAATGGTCCTTGGTGTTACATTTGCTGTGTGGTACCTGAGGAAGGTTGAAGAAATGGTTTCACTGACTCTTAGCGGGAGAAAATGCTGTGTACTGGAAATAAACCCTTATAGCTGACAGTTCAAGCTATTCAGTAGAAGTCCACAAACTCTTGCCCGCACCTTAGGTGATGTGCAGCCTGCAGAGTATGACTGGCTTTGCTGGCATCTGCACACATTGATGTGCAGGGTCAGGCACAGCCTAACACTCCAGTTAAAATATAAATGTGCATAAATAAATATAATTTAACTCCCACGTGTCTACCCACATACATACACAAAAGATCTTGCTTCTGTGAGCATTAGTATGTTCCTTCTCACTTGTCTCCATTTGGTCGTGCAGGGCCATCCTTCCTTCGTGCAGGTTTGCTGCCAATTCTGACAGCCACATGCAACACAACTTTATGCCTTGGGTTCATCCTTTGTACTGCCAGCCCTGAAACCGAGCTGTGGGGAAGGCAGCTCATATTTGAATATCCGTGGTTCACGCTTTACCTGTTTTTCTAGGCATCAGTTTAGTCTCACCTCATCCCAGTCTCAATTTGTCTGAACTCAGGATTTCTGACTAATCGCTACAAGGTAAAAGGCAAGCATGTGCTGGTCCTATAGGCTTTTGAACAGAAGGACAAAATACTGAAGAGGAAAATGTAATGATGACAAGTAGGCTGATGGAATGATGCCATTCATTGGTACTCCAGGTATCAAAGAACCCACTAATGAGCAATTGGCAAAAGACATTTTTGTGTCATTTTGAAGGAAATCACTGACTGCTCTAAGAGGGAGAGTGTAGACTGCTTCATGCAAGTATGAGCTCTTGTCCAGGAGTTGGCCTTCTCATTTCTGAGCTATGTAAAGCATCTCCTTCCACTTCCTCACCCTCCTCTGTGGATGTATAACCTCTGCAGAATCCAACCAGTTGCTCATATCACGTGGGCAGAGCTAAGGGTGCACAGAGGTCGAAGCCAAATGGCATTTCTGTCTTCCACTGTCATCTTTCCCTGTAGCATCTGAACATCCCTAATAGGTATGTGGATCTAGCTTTTTTCCCCCTAATCTTTCTTCCCAAACATTAGAGTAGTAATGCACAGAACCCATTCTGAAGGTGTGTCATTGGCAATTTGTCACCAAAAACCTTGACTAAATGGTCCCTTGGAAGTGTGGAGAAGATGATCTTTCAAACACTGCAGTGAGATCCAAACATCATGGTCCACTGCTACTTTTTTGCAACCCAAATTTCATGTAGAGCGGGTCTTGAAATTCTGTCTTCTTTCTAGAGACTTTAGAAATCTTTGTACCAAAAACAACAGGAAAAGCTTTACATGAACACAGAAGGGTTGGACAAATTTCTCTTTAGTTGTATGATCACAGAACCACAGAATATATCTGGTTGGAAGAGACCTCAAAGATCATCCAGTCCAACCCTCAATCTGTCACTGAAGGGTCAACACTCAACCATGTCCCTAGGCACCAGGTCCACACACCACTTGAACACCCCCAAGGATGGTGACTCCACCATTCCAATGCTTGAGAACTCTTCCAGTGAAGAAGTATTTCCTAAGATTCAGCCTAAACCTCCTCTGGTGCAGCTTGCAACCATTTCGTATAGTCTTGTCACTTGTCATCAAGGAGAAGAGGCTGAGCCCCTCCTTGCTCCAACCTCCCTTCAGGTAGTTATAGACACCAATAAGGTCTTGCCTCAAAATATTTGTAGTATAAATAAATTGTGCTGGGTAATTTCAAAGGGAGTTATCCTGTGTTAAACCTCAGAACCAACAATACAGCTCAACGAAATGATGTTTTGCAAAGGTTCTAGGCAGTTCTACTAAGTCATACTTCAAGGAGGTTTTGTCTTGACTTGTTGTGGCATGTTTGCTTACTCTGATTCTCTGTTATGGAAAGTTTCATCTATACACTAAAAGGAATTTGAAGATATTAATAGAGGAAAGTACATTGAAGGGCAAGTGCCCATTTGTGCACGTGCCCACATGTCTATAGATAATCGGTCATTTTGAGTCTTTGGTGAGACACAGCATCAATGCTCAACTTGTGGGCTAATATTATTGACAGCAGATTAAAAGCAGGAGGATGGACTTACAAGGACCATCCTTATCAACCTCACTGAATTCACAGAATTTTACATGCACACCTAACCTTGAACAAAGATACAGCTAGGCACTGAATTAAAAAATAGCCAAGTATGTGCCCAGAATTGCAAGTGCAAGAGGGCATACAGAGGTCCTTGCACTAGAGCGTAAGGAAGGATTGTAACTAGCACTTCAGAGAGTAACAGCAGGAAATCTGGAGTCACTGTCTGTCTCTCTCACAGATTCTCTTTATGTCTTTGCCCGCTTCTTTTAATTTGCCTGTTCTTTGTTCTCCAGCTAGGACAAGGAGTCTGTAGTACCTCCTTAGTGGTTTTGTGTCTTGAGATTATGAAGAGGAAGGACTTGACTCTGTGATTGTGTACTCCTGAGTGAAAGGGAGCCCAGAGTAGAGCTGCTTGGGTCTGCTGTTGGCTCCAAAATAATAATATCAAATACCTGAACCAGCAATAAATGTAAAGTTTGGGTATAGTTCCAAGTCCTAATTTCTGGAGATTTTGTTAGTTTAAGTCAAATTGAAAATGCTCACCCCTCCTTGTTTTAAAACAAGAGAACATCTGCTTTAGAAAACAATTAATGCTCATTCTGGATCACTTTTGGGTCTTTCTTCCTTCAGCTAAAACTTTAAGGCACAGTAGCACATCTGACAGAAGTGCTTTAGCGCTGTCAGCTGCAATTTTCCAGAGAAAGCTCTTTGCTGGATAATTCCTTGTGAGGCCAGAGGACAGGTTTGTGCAGGTTGCCTTCATTGAAGGGAAAGGTTTCCCTTCTGCCGCACCTGGCCATTGACTTCCAGAGTGTGGGACACTGATCCAGTAGAGAGATGTCACCTGTGAGCAAGAAGATAAGAACAAGTCTCAGTGAGATACTGTTATTCTCTGCAAAACCCTTCTTGCCTTTCTAGGTGGGCTGGTGTGGCCTCTTTAACCCTATCACTGGATCAGTGCTCCCAAATTAGTGTAATCATCCCACCCGTATTAAACGGGTAGCTCCTGGCTGCACAACCCAGCCCTGGGTATCCCCTCTCAGCCTGATGCCCACATCTCCCTTTTCCTCCCTCTTCCCAAAAGCCCCCTGCTTGTGGGCTCCTTGATATTTTCCAGTCCTTCCCTAATGAGCACTGCAGAATTACAGCTAATTAAGGATGTAAATGATGCTGGAGAGAGAGAGAGGATGGAAAAGGGCGGGGGGAGGGCAGCTACTTGCTGTGTGCAACTCTGCAGTAAAGTGTCTCCTACCTCAGCAGAAAAGTTACCACGGGAGACAATGTCAGCTTAATGGACGAGGGGAGGGCCTTTTGTATGGCTCCATCCCCTCCTGCAATAGCTGCTGCCTCTCTTTTATGTGTCAGTGGCACAGAGGCTGATGTCGTCCCTCCCAAATGCTGCTTTGTCAGCCAGTGCTGTCCCTGAGCCCTTCTCTCCTTCTGCACTCATTGTTACCTTTGCCCATGTGCTGCCTGGGGACTAAAGGGCTCAGAAAACTCCAAAGCCTGCGGGAACTCTGAGTGGATGACTTCTTGTGTCACTCTTGCTTGCACAGGGATTCTCTCCCTTTGGTGTGGGCCAGGTCCACCTCCACGTCCAGGAAGTTGGAGAGGACCACAGTACTTGGTGGGTTGGTCTATTTTGGCCACTTCCCTTAGGTGCTGGGGTGCCTGTGTCTCCTGATTGCTGTCTGCTAGTGCTGGACCTCAGCCACCACTCCCCAGGGTGAGGATTATGGCTAAGCCTCTTATCTCTGTGTGGTGGCCGGTGGGCCAGGACCATGTGCCCTGTGAGGTGACATGTACTGTCAGCTGGAGCTGGCAGCTCAGGCCACGCAGCCTGCAAGTAAACAGCTACAGTGGTGGCTTTTCTGTTTTGCTTTTAGAAGTGCTCCTGCTGGGGAGTGGTGGGGGCCCTAGAGAAAAGAAGATTTGGTCCAGTGATGGGGTACAAGCCCCCCCACCCAGCTTGCCAGCTCCTGCCTGTGCTGGGGAGCCAGAGTGCCAGGCAGTGGCCAGCTGGCAGCCCTGCATCAGGAGAAGATGGCTCTGCTGGTGCCTAGCAGCTGTTTGAACCCACTCCAGTCTCGCTAGGTCCTCCTGAGTGTGCTTCCAAGCACTCCAGGTCCCTGTTGGTGTATTTCTCTGCACATTGCCTGGATTAATGGATTGCAAAGGCATGTTTGTCCCAGCACCACGGCTGGTCCGTCTGTCTGTCTGCCTGCCCAGCTGAGACAGGGCTGTGCTCCCTGGGTCAAAGGGAGATGGCATTGGGCGAGGGCGGTGGTGGTGCTGGGTTTTGTTGTTGTTTGCCCAGATCGCTGTGCAATATATTTCGATTTTTTTTCTTGTCATTAAGCCAGTGCCTCAGAGATGATGATGTAGTCCCTATGTGGGCCGCAGAAAGCACTTCGAGCCGTGCTGGAGTCGTGCTGGGTGGCTCTGATAGCAGAGCTAATGGGAGCGAATGGGATGCAACGAACTGTTCTAATGACACCAGCCAGGGAAGAGACAACAGTAAGAATAAATAAATGTTAACTATTTTCCTCTTCCAGACATTTGCATCTATTGCCATTAAGTTCATTTAAATAAGAGAGAGAGCGAGAGAGAAAGGGAAACTTACTACTACTCTTAATAACGAGTGTCTAAAAATAAATTAGGATGCTGGGATGCACTTAAGGCATTTTAAAAATAAGTCTAATTTTTCCCCCCTTTCCTCTTTTTTTTTTTTTTTTTTCCCTCNGGGAGGAATGCAAACAAGATTTCACTTCATTAAACAGGGGCAAACAGTAGAGAAATTGCACTTACTTATGGAAATGACTTTTAAACATGAACAGCATTTACTTGCATTGCCTTGTGCTGATTTTTTTTTTTTTTAAAAAAGATTATACATGTGAATAATTCACTGCGGGCCAATTAGATGATGACTTCATTTTTAACCTCTCTTCCTTGCCATCTTGCTGGCTGTCCCTTTCATTGCAATTTCCACCCTCTTCCTTCCCTTCAATAAATTAATAAAGATCAAATAATCCCTCTCCCTGTGGTGCCAAGAACTAGCTTCTTGGCAAGGGGGTAAGGGGAGAAATCAGAGGATCAGTCACTGCTGAACTACTCTGGGAGGAAACAGGAATAACTCCATGAGATTTCTACAAGCAGAGCTGCACCCATGTGTTTGGGAAAAAGGAACCGAAGCAATGAAAAATATCAGGAGTGTGAGAAAGAAGATCTCCGTGATTTCTGCATGCAGGATAAGGAGCTGGAGAAAGGCTGAGCGTGCAGGATCCACCCTCTCTGAGGCTCCATTGATGGTGACAGGATCACATCGGTGTGAGTTTGCTCCACGAGGCTAAAAGCAGCACTCAAACGGGTGTCCCCAGTGGAATTGCTGTGTGTAGACCCTCCATGTGATGCCTTGAAACCCTTCAGCATCCCTAGTCCCATTTGCAGGCAGCAAAGATATGGGACAAACACTTTAATCAGGAAGACTGGGCTGGAAAGTGAGAAAGAACCAGAGCAGGGTGATGCTGACTTTTGCCAGGGGTCTGTGGTAAGTGGACCTTACAGAAGGTGGACAGAGAGTTCTCCATCGGAACCTCATTTTCCCCGAGCCCCATCTAACAGACGTTAGACATTTTTGCTGTCATGTGTCAGGACTTTTCCCAGATCAATGTGGGAAGCAAGCTGTAGGATTTCATGCCAGCAGGATCTGCCAGAATTTTGAGGATGATGGGAGGAGGGAACTCCAAAAGAGGCTGGGTACTTCTGGTCCCTGCTTTGTTGCTTGCGCATTTCATCAAATGCCTGCCCCTTTAAAACGGGCATTGGGAGACTGTCCATGGAAATCCTGGTCGTGCTTACAGGAATACAGTACCTACTCTCAAACCAGTATTTTTCAAAATATTTAACTTCTGGAGCTCTTTGCAGTAATTAAGTTATGTAACATAAAAGCCTCTAAAAACCTAACAGCAAAGCATGTAATTAGATAATTGTAAAAGATAAGCCTGGTTTTGTGTTTTTTTTTTTAATGTGACATTTACCTGTGAGTCTTGCCTAGCTCTTATGTCTCTTTTCTATAGATGACCTACTCTACATCAAATGAAATTGCTATCCTCCTCTCATCTGCTGTAAAAGGAAGAAGAAACTTTGGTGCCTTCCTAGTGAAATTCCCTGTCCTCTGGCCTTGCTCCTTTTTGCTTAACTGAGCAAGAGATCTCCACTGATGCCAATGGAGTGACACTGCAGAAGAGCCACTGCTGGTGAGGCCTGTGCCAGCCTTGCAGGATGTGTCTGTCTCCTCCTCACAGGAGGAGGAACAGAGGCACAGAGAGGGTAGAACAGCAGTTAGCTTCCATTATGCCCTCACAAGCATGGGCAGTAGTGGGAGAGCTGGGACCCTGGTCAGAAGTAGGACTGTCCATAATTTCATTTCTTCTTCAGCTCTCATTTAAATTTTTTTAAATGAAAAAGACCATGTGGATGCAACTGGAGAGTCAGCGAATAAATGTGTGCTCTAGGCATTGTGTAAACTGTCAAGGGCTCTAGAGAGTGAGTCCCTTTGGGGAGTGGGCTTGTGAAGCCTTGACATGTATCATGAAATCTTCCTGGGAAACCCCTCTCCACATGGCTGCTAGATGTCTCAAGGGTCTTCCTTCACTCTTGTCTCTGCTGTCTCTCTATGGCTGCTGCCTTCCCCACCTTCCACCAGGAGCTATTCTCTTGCACCGTTTCAGCCTGCCCCCCCTCCAAACTGCTTTCCAGAATGTTTCATGGTCATTTTGTCAGTGTGCCCTTTCTCACCAGATCAGATCAGATTCTCAGCCTTTCTGTGCTTTGGCGTTTTTATGGCTCTTCGCTGGTTACGGTTTTAGTGGGGAGGAGGTGGCTGTAAGTGATGACCTGTGATTTCCAGGCAAGTGGAGAGCAAGGAAACTTCAAGCAGTATGGTCTCCTGCTGGGAGGAGTCCCTTTTAGAGCCCTTGTGTCAATTATGGCTTTCAAGAGGCACTTCCCCGCTCTGTTTGTTTACCTTGGGGAAGCCCAGTATGCCCCTTGCAGGGATCAAGCCAAGCAAATTCCCTCACCTGGCAGTGACACGAAGGTCTTTCATCCTAGTCTTGGGAAATCTGCATTGACCATTTCTGAATCAACCTACAGACTCAGGACCTAAGCTGCAGGAGACAGATTGCCTGATAAAAATGCTTTAACTGTAAAGTTCCTCCAGCTACTCTGTTTTACTGGATGTCCACCAGCTGGGCTGGAGTTGAGGAACACAGAGATAGAAGTGAGTCCACACTAGTCACCAGTGCACCATACTTTAGCTCTGTGGCTGGTGCTGCTGGCTGTAGTGTAGCATGTGAGACATTTTCTAGCTCTGCAGGGCTGTTCCTGACAGCTTTCTAAACAAAATCCAATGCAGACCCTTTTACCCTGGAATACCTATTGTTGGAGTTCAGACACATCCTCCTGAAAAGCTTCCTAGAGAGATAACCCCAAAACCACTAGCTATGAGACAGCATGTTGTGTGCTGAGCTCTCTCTGCAGGAGAGGTCCTTCCATCTGCTACAGCCCTCTTGAATTCAGGAATAGGACCCTGTGGGCTCTTTGGTGCCTCCGTTGACCTCAGCAGGCTTAACATCAGGGACAAGTTCAGCTTTACTCATGAACCTATTTCCTCTAAAGTACCTTCAAGGCCAAGGGCTGTGTGAGGTGGGCATCTGCAGCAGCGGTGCTTCAGAATCCTCCTGCTAATCTGCAACTGTCACAGGAAGCTGAGAGTAGATCCTGACAAACATCATGTCCACAGAAACAATGAAGGTTGTCTGGAAGACAAGACAAGGTGAGGCAAGGCAAGGCAGGTTCTGTGTCCTCTGTGCAGTCCAGGACCATTGGGCAAAGGAAGATTATATCTGATGCTGAGATGAGCTTCATTCTTTTATAATACTTACTAACATCCCTGTTCACATCTTCCCTCCAGGCACTGCATCCCTTGGGGCTGGACTGGCTGGACATGGGTTAGAGAAGATACTGGACTGAGGCATCTATGCAGGACTTCTCTCTGCAGATGCAGCTTTTGAGAAGAAGATCCTCCAGTATCTGAAGGGGCCCTCCAGTATCTGAAGGGGGCCTACAGGAAGGCTGAGGAGGGACTATTCACAAGGTCTTGTAATGATAGGACAAGAGAGAATGGTTCAAATTGGCAAAGGGGAGATTTGAATGGGATGTTAGGAGGAAGTTCTTCACAGTGAGGGTGGTGAGGCACTGGAACAGGTTGCCCAAGGAGGTTGTAGCTGCTCCCTCCCTGGATGTGTTCAAGGCCAGGCTGGATGACATCTTGAGCAACCTGATCTAGTGGGACGTGTCCCTGCCTATGGCAAGGAGTTGGAACTGGATGATCTTTAAGGTCTCTTCCAACCTAAACCATTCTATGATTCTATGATTGCTTCCTGTGTGGGTTCTACAGAGAAATGGTGGTGGCAGTGGCCTGCTGATGACATTGGAGATCTGCTGGTTGTGCTTCTAAGAGCCATCAAAGCATGAAAGGTAATGTCAGCAACTGCTGGATGAGCTACCTTTCTTTTCGAAGCCTGGCAGATATTACTCCTGAAGTCCATTTCACCCAATCATCGCTGATGTTCCTGTTAGCAAGGAGTGGTTGAAACATGGCATTTCCCATGCCAAACTTCAAATGATTTTCAGCTTGAGCAGAGCAGGGACAGCTTTCTTTCTCTAAAAAAGCCCTTTTCTTCAGCTTTAAAAATAATTTGAACTAACGACAGGTGGGGAAAAATAATCTGGACGTATATTTTGGTTTATTATGTGTAAAATCTAAGTGCAGGATGTGTTTCTGGAAATCATCTCCTATTACCAAAACCCTGCGGTCTTGTTGGGCTGTGTCAGAATGCAGAAATATTTAGAGAAAGAAAATCACTCTTTCTGGCAGAGTTTTGTAAAGAAATGTGGCAAATGTAAATTGACAGGCAACTGCAGAAATCTGAAATCCTCCTCTGCCTTTCATTTCTGAAATTGGAGCAGGAAGACTTCTGGTATTAGTGACTCTTGGCCTTATAGAAATGAGGGAGCTATGTTGGTACCATGCCCTTCTAATGTGTATCAGTTCATGTCAGAGGGGCTTGCATACTTTTAAAAATGCATTTTGTCTTCTCTTCTTCTCCTCCTTTCCAAAGATAGTTTGGTTTTTTTTTTAATGTGCTTTGTATGTGTGAGGACACCAAGACACTAAGGTGGGAGCAGGCTTGTCCAGGTTTACACTTCTTAAATTATGATGGCAAGAGTAACTCACCAGTTGCTGCGAGTGGTCCAGCAGAGGAAAATGCGGCCCAGCACCGTATGTTCTACTACCATCACTTTCAAATCCACACTGTGATCATCAAATTCTTTTGCTGTCTCTGACAAGCAAAAGCAATGAAGAAGGAGGATGATGCAAATGGCCTTCTGGTGCCACAAACACTGTGGTCCTTGTAAAGAGAGAGTCTTGAGGTGTCACTGGCTGTATATGTCTCAGGTTTCTAAGGAGATATTGCAATTGTAGTGCTTTTTTCTCTAATCTCAGAGTCACTTGCAAGGAGACAAGTTAAGCCAAGGGAAAATCAAGGGGAAAAGAAAAGCTCTTGTCCTGGGGCCCTGGCAAGAAGAATGAGGATATGGTGGGTACCTGGGCTGGCCATTGACCAAAAAGCCCAAAACCACCTTTTACCCATTTGTTCTTCATTTTCCACTCTGTGGGTCCTGCTCCCCTCTTCCATCACCCTCCCCCAGCTCGCCTAGTAATTCAGGAAGAAGAGGCCAAGGAGAGTAATATTGTGCTGGAGACAGGACTGGAAGGGCAGTAATTTAGAATCAGAGGCTTATAGTATTATTGCCTGAAAAGCCATTCATGGGAAATGATTCCCCCCATCCCCATTCCCCCTCCCCTCCCCATCCTGCTCTCCTTGCTCTGCAATAACAATAACAGAAAAGCCTTCAGGAGGCTTTTCTACTCAAAATGTAGGCAAAGGAGTGCTTTTTTACACCACCTCTCTCCTTTCTCTTCATCTCCTGTATTTGCTTGTCCCCCCTGCCTCCAAGCCTAAGCACTGCTCCCTCCCTTCTCCCCACCACCCCCCCCAGGATAAAAAAATAAAAATAATAATAGGGGTAATAAGAGAGGAGGTAATGGAACGTTCTCCAACTGGGCACATGTCAGAAGCCATTATATGTGGTGCAGATTTGCATAATTCAAGAAGCATCAAATTAAATTTGCATAATTCCTTTGATTACACTTGTTATTAAATGTAAGTGACATTGATTTACAAAATGGCCCAATATAAGGTTAATAGCAAATGTCACCTTCCAGCAGGGTGAATAGGGTGCGTGTGTGGTGGTGGTGGTGATGGAGGAGGGGAAGAGGGGGGCCCGGGGAGGAAGGCAAGCAGACAATTGATTTCTGCTCCTCTCTCTTCCTTAAAGGGCTCAGGTCTCCTTTACGTGGGAGCCCTTGGATTTCTGAGGGTTGCATTTGGTTTGCATGTGGATGCAGTGTCTTTCGGAGCATCTGCTGACTGGTGTCGGTGCCTTGACTCTGTGATCTCCTGCTCTGCACCAAGGCATGGCAGAGCCAGCTCCTGAGGGGAGCCAGGCAGGGTGGAAGGAGTGGGGAAAGCCAGAAAGCTGCTTTCCAAGGCCTAGGCGTGCTCAATGGGCAGGAAAAGTATCTTGGAAGGTGTCTTTGTAGAACACTCTCATTGAGGCAAGTTCTTTAAATGATGTGTGAGCTGGACCTGAGCTGGACCTGAGCTGTCACCCACTGGCAGGGATCCTCATACGTCTGCCAGGGAAGCACTGGGAGAGAGTGAGAGCGATGCTAGGAGCAGTGCCTGAAATGTCAGGCTCGGTTGGCAGGGGTTACAAGCTAAAAAAACATCTATGATTATGCAAGACCTGTAAGGTTCCTTATAGGCCTGCAGCCAGAAGCAAAAGACTCTGTGAAGGACAGAGCCAAGTGATGATACAGACCCATCACCATTGTCCTTTTCATCAGCCAGTTATGGCAGGACCTGGGATAAAACACTGTCAGGGTGCCTGTGGGTTGTGACAGCAGTTTAACTTGGTAAGATGGACCTCAGATCATGCTGAGCACTCTTCTTGTGAGTAGGTCCCATCTCTGCATAGCTTTTTGCCTCTGTGTTTTCCTGTGGACAGGGAATGTGATTTCATGCAGAGAAACTGACTGTTAAGTTGTGTGGGCTTCTCAGGGCTGCAGTGATCAAGTAAAGATATACATGCTCCAGAACTGCACCTCAGTAGTTTCAAAGACACACAGTCTTGGGTTTGGTTCTGCTGAAACTTCTTGGTGTTTTGTTGTTTGGTGGGTTTTTGGGGTTTTTGGGGTTTTTCTTTGTGGTTTTGGGTTTTGTTTGTTTGGCTTGGTTTGTGCATTTGTTTTTTTTTAAATTGGTTTGCTTTGGGGTTTTGTTTGTTTGTTTGTTTTGTTTTTTTTTAAGAAGGAGCCGGGAACCCACAACATCCTTTTCAATTCAATTGAATGTCATGTTCAGGGTGAAAAAGGATGCTTCTTTTGGTAACTGAGTTCTATAAACATGGTCTAATAGCATCCGAATAAAACTAGAACTAGATGACACAGTGAGTCAACCATCAGAGGCTTTTTCAGAATGTCTCAGAAGAAAAGGCACCCAGCTTTCTGGTATCTTTTTTCCTCCCTACCTTTTCTTCTTTGAGTAACACCAGCTTCTGTTAATGACATGATTTCACAGGATGCTCTGACTTGCTCAGATGTGAAGTTTCCCAAGAAAAAGTGTGCCACAGAGAAATATCTCTCAGTTGATGTCTGTGTCTCCATAAAAGAGGAGAAGATTAACAATAGGTGAGGAAAATACCTTATCCCAGGCCCAGGAACACCAGTGGGCTTGGCAATGTGCAGGAGGGGCCGTATTGATAGAGCTAATACTAGTGACAGAGACTTTGGAGTGCCTGCTGAATCTGCCAGTATTAGAGCTTCGGCAATCACAGAGGAGCGTTGTTTGTATACAGCAAAAGAAAGGGTAACAAGAAGTTATTAAAGCACATGGGCTGAACAGGAATTCCACATTTATAATGGCAGATGTTGGGGATTTTATGCACGTTCTGGGATATATACTGATGATAGGCAATATTTGCAGCAGGAAGAGTAGAGTGATTGGTTTATAATTCCAGGTAGAGGCTTTTCAGCCATTTGCAGCTGATTTTCATATTCTGCTAATCAGCCCTCTGAAGCTCTAAAATCCATACCCAAGATGAAATCAGTGCACCCATCTTTCAGATCCCAACATAATAATGTGAAGCCAGGCCTAATAATCTAGATGATCATGTAGTGAATAAAAGGAATGAAAAATATTTTACAGTCCTTTGAGCAGTCTAGAAGGAACTACTATATGAACACTTCCAATGCCCTGCGCATTGCCCCCCATCCATCAGACAACATTGCCTTGTTTTGTCCCAGGCATCCAATGCTTGCTCTGTAGCAGAATTTATTATGACCCACCTGAACTCAAAGATGCACAGCAATTTGGGGTGCCCAACTTCGATCAGCTGAAGAAAATATCTTTTTGAGCTTAAGCACATCTGTAGTTGTTAATGGCTCATTCTTTTTGTGAGAATGAGGAAAGGAGATGGTGTCTGGATTTGGGGGACAGCCATGGAAGGGTGGATGGGATATGCAAGTCCATTATTCACACCCTGGATTCCCTGGGAGAGTGCAGTGTCTTTGTGCAATGCCAAGAGATTGCTCTTTGAATATTTGTGACTTTTGAGCAGGTGTTGTGCTTCTCTCTGCAAAGCAGCATTCCCCTGAGTCCCAATGACAGTCCCCTTAATGCAGAAAATACAGGTTGTATTCCCAGCCCTGTCAATCCAGCGCTCTCCGCTGCATCCCTCCCACACCCGGGTGCATCTTGGCTGGTTAGCCTGCAAACCGTTTGGAGCAGGGCTGATCCCTCTGTGTGCTCTGGCAGAGCATTTGACACAGTGGTTCCCAAGTGTGTGCCTCTTGCCTCCCTGCCGCTGCTGGCAGGGGCCAGGGAAGTAGAGGAAATATGGCCAGGCCCCATCAAGCTATGTCAGCCCTTGATGTGTTACCTTAGAACAAGCTGCTGGCCAGCTGTTTTTGCATGGTACCAGGATAGGTGTTCCTCTGCAACAGCTCTGGCTAGAAGTGCTGGGTCAGTCACACTCCCTGGCCATTCCCCTTCAAAATGGTGATGCTGACTTAACTGTGGAGAGTGAGAGGTTTGTTTTAAACATGGACTAAGGGGCTGTAATATTTGCTGCTAGTTTTGGAGGTGCAAAGGATTCCAGCCCAGGTATGGCTAGTGCTCATGTGCTGAGTCATATCCTGAGGTATTTTCATGCCAGCATAAGCCATAACTCTCCCAGGTCAAAGTTGGCTTAGGCAGAGGCAGTTAGTGCTGGCAGCTGCTCCTGCACTTTGCCAGAAAAGGTAATTTCTTTTCCTTTCTTTTTGCTACTTTGGCAGCTGCTGGGCTGGTCCAGGGCTCCCCTTGCTGTTGGGAAGATGGGGAGTCAAGCTGGAGGCCTTGAAAGCTGGCAGTGGGCAATCAGGCAGCAGAGAGAGAGACACTCTTATTAAGGGTAACCCTGGCTCTGGCTGACAATTGCTGACATCGTCATATTTAGCACCCGCATGCAGCGAGCCTGAGAGACGCTCACGCACTGGGTGAGCCAACTGCAAATTAATCGTCAGTTCATTACTGCTCTGTGCCTTTCATCCTGACAGCATCCTTTCAAACGTGGATATAATTGGAAGGGTCCATGTGTCAGGAATTTGGTAAGGGCTAGGAGGGGAAGCTGAGGTCTCTCCCTCTCGCTGCCCCTCTCCTTTTCTCTCTCTGTCCCTTTCTCAAGCTGAGTCCTGGGAACAAAAAGCAAGCTTAGGAAGAGTTGATGAAGAAAATTAATCTTCCTTGCTCTTGTATCTTGCCCCTGCCACCTACACCCCTTGACATACATTGAGGTCTTCGTATCAGGAGATCTGTTTGTATCCAGGAGGTACCCTCAAGCTATAATTACCCTCAGCTTGCAAACAAAGTGTGCAGAGTAGCAGGGTCACCTGCAAGAACTTGAATATGTGCATCATTGTTATTGCTAGTGGTGGGTATTACTGTTGTTATTACTGGGCTGCTGGGAGGCCCTGTCGCTGTCACTACACAGAGTGGAAAGTGAATCTGTAGACAGGGGTGATTTTATAGCCAATGACCAAGGCTGAGGAGCAGAGTTTCAGGAGTGTGTGGGACAGAGATGATTCCCAGCATCCTTGGGAGCTCATTCTCTGAAAAATAGAAATGAGCCCTTGGATTTTATTCATCATGACATGCTGCGGGGCTCTGGTCTGCACTTCAGTTTCCTTGCTGGTCAGGGTGATGTAAATATGCTCATCCTCATTGTGGGAACAGCCACTCCAGGGACACCATGGAATGGAGTTAATGTCTGCTCCTCCACAGTTTATGGCAGGAGGAGGCTGGCTGGAGCTGATACAGCTTTGGGGAATGAAATCCCCCGGGGTGGACATTCAGAGTGCTGGAGGTGTGGGGCAATTTTGGGTTTTTGATTGTCTTTTGACTGATATTAGAAAATTATATTATAATATATTTTTTTAATGCAATCCCAATGTTCTGTTTGCTACACTTAAAAGAATAAATGGAAGGAGTGCTTCAAAACTAGTTCTGTAATAGGAAGGCATGCTTCCAGGCAAGTAATAGAGCTACCTAGGGGTGACCAGGGAAAAGAGCTTTCTATGGAAACCTCTTTGGAGAAAAACAGCCTTGAGGCACTTAGGGGAAACTGTTTTCCTCCTTTCATCAACTTCTGCTGTTTGATGTGTAGGCATCTTCCCCATGGTCTGCTCTGATGCACCCATCCTCTCCAAGCTCCCTCTGTGTGAGGATCCAGCTCTGCCTGGAGGATGCAGCAGCTGAGGGACTACAGAGGGGACCAAGTCACAGACTGGCAGGTAAGGCTGGGGTTCTGTGCTGACCAGGTGCCTGCTGAAAAGGACCTGGGAAGGGTTAAGCATTTCCAACAACCTGTTTTGTGACTTCTTGAGTTGTGTTAAATTTGCTTCCCTCAGTGGTCTAAAGGATGAAGCTTTGGTGCTTGCCCATGAGACAGGGAGTCATGCTGTGGGGACTCCAGCCCCCCTTCACCATGTCCCCCCCCCGCTCCTCCCATGCAAAAGTTATTGTCGTATTTGGTGGAGTCTCAGGTAGGCAGATGAATGGGAAATGTTCCTCTCCATTACTAGCTGCACTTGACTGGAGTCTCATTACATTACGATGGCGCTTTAGCAGGCGAATGGGCCTTGCGTCTGAGTTCCCAGCACCCCTCATACCTCCCTGATAACGTAAATTACCCTCCGCCTCATTGCCTCAAATGATCAAACATCAAATTGCTAGTAAAAGAAAAAAAAAAAAAAAAGGAAAAAAGAGAGAGAAAAAGAGAGAGAGAGGAGGGAAAGGAGAAAATCTGAACAGAACCATGGGTTGAATCTAGATGGTTTGTCAGCAGCAAGGGATGAGTCAATGGCTCTTAAACACTTGCTAAAGGTGGATCCGTTGAAGGCTTTGAGCGTGGTAATTTCGCTGGCGTTAAAGTACACCTGTAAAAGCTAAACAATGCTTTATAACTTCAAATTACACCAGTCAAGACAAGCTACTTCAGAGCACCACTTTTTTCTTTTCATCCAGGGAGGGGAGACCCACAAATAACCTGTGTTTGTTTCTCCATCAGCAGACTTCAGGAATGCTGAGAGAGACAGAGAGGCAGAGGTGTGCACACAATACAGATCTGTTGTTTTCCAAAGCCAGAACAACAGCTCCAGGATGAACAAAAAAAAGAAGGAGAAAAGAGAGGGAGAGGAGGGGGAGAGCAGGTATGCATAGGGCTGGTTGACTCTGCGCAGAGAAATATGGATCTCGGCAGGGTAACGAGGCGCAGTGGCAAGAGGAGCCTATATGTCTTTTTTCAGTATTTAAACGTGTGCTTAATATGGCGCTCAGTGGAATGGTTAATCTGCTAATGCTGTAGTGTTTGCTGTAGTACTCAGAGAAATGTTTACTGCAGTATTTCATGGGGATTGTGTTCTGGATGGCACAAAAGGAGGAATCACTCTAGCGTACCGGGAAAATGTTCATTGCAAAATATACTGGAATATTAAGAGGTTTATTTAGTGTTGTGCTTAGTATAATATGAAAAGAGTTAAGTGCAGAAGGTTTTATTAATATTTTTGGGGTGTGGATGAATTTCAGTGCTCAGGAAGGTTATGGAGAAGCAATTCCAGCAAAGGCTGGTTTTATTCATAGATTTATAGATCTTAAGACCATAAAGGACTCTTTGATCAGCTAATCTGACCTTCTGTATAACACAGGTATATACAGTGTAGACATACCACCTGATTCAGCAAAACACTTTAAGCACTTGCTTAAATTTAAGTATTTGAGTTGCCCCATAGAAGACAGAGAAAATAACCCTATTGAATCAATGGGACTATTCATGCCCTTAATGGGAAGTGGGTGTTTAGGCATTTGCTGAATTGGGACCACAAGAAGATAATGCAGCTAAATGAGTAATTCATAGCCACCCATTTATTCAACTGCTTTTGCCTTCTTTTCTGCTTGCGGATTGCTTTGGAGCCAATCGCCATTTCCTGCAATGTATTCATTGTTTGAAGTCATTCACTGAATAATTTCAGTGAAAACTCTTTCTTGATAGCTTGCTCATAAACAGTTCATTGTGGATATGGGAATATATGCACATACATTCTAAGAACGTGCGAGCAGGCGCTCACTTGTGCATATTTGCATTACAACTGTGAACACACCTGCAGGTACACACACAAATGCAGGGTTAGGATCTTCCGCTGCAATAAAAGACACAGTTCCCTGACAGCGGTGGGGCTATGCTGATCATGACCAGATCACTCACAACCCTGCTTCCCACTTTCAAGTTGCCTTTCTTTGGAGTGGACCTGAAATGTTTCTGACCCCTGCCTGCATGAACTGAAGCTCGAGGTCCAGTTTCCAATGCAAATATTTACCTAGGGAATTTTTTTTGTGTGTGCTTTTGTGATTTTTCTCCTCCTTACATTCATTACACACTGGTTTGCAACATACCCCTCACTGTAGAGTGATCTGCTGGGAATTTTGCAGAAGGTGAAATGGAAGAAAGCACAAAATTTGTTGGAGTGAGCTCAGCAAATTATCATCAGTGTTTGTGTACCTGTGCCAGGCCCTCCATTCCCTCTATTTACTCAACTGCTCATGAATCAGTTTTGATTTATTTCGAATGCATTGCTTAGGGATTTTCCAAATCAGCCAGGGCGTATCTTCTTCAAACAAGTGTGTTTGCAAACTGCTTGTGGCATGGAATCAGTCAATTAAGTGACACGACTTTTTTTTTTTTTTTTTTTTTTTTTTTTAAGCAGGAACAAAATTGAAGAACAGGTACTATGAATGAGGCTGAAGGCTTTGTTGGTGGAATTGTGTTTGTGCAGTGGCCAGCTCCAATTCTCATGCAGCCCTTACTGTGCATTATGCATTACAACATGGGAATAATTTGTTTCTGGTACAGGCTGCCAGAAATACCTTCTTTCTAAAAGTCACACTGCTTTTTAGGATTCACTTACATTTTCAGGAAATCAGAGGAGCTACTGTGATACTTAGGAGCAGAGTATGAAAAGATATAAATTAAGAACTGAACATGATGGTTCCTGCATTTCAGTTTATCTTCCCTTTTTGCATTCCCCTCAGCACCAGAGAGGGATGTGATGGAAACTAGATGTGAGCTGGGCAACGGCACCACTGGGGCAGTTCATCTAAGAGTGGTTCACATGTGTGAACTAAGCGACAGTCTGAGATTTTTCAGCAAATGTTGTGCTGAGAGCTGCTGGTGATGCTGCAGAGCTAATCGGATGCTCCATGTTCTTCTCTTGGGCTTCCAGCATCTGTGGCATCTGAAACTGCATCTGAATGTCCCTTTCATCCTTTTGCTTTCATTTGTCCAACTGAAAATAAAGAGAGGTTTGGTTTTGCCTGGTTAACCTAAGGTTAGCCTGAATATTTTTTCTATACATTTAATTAAAACAGAAGTCCACTGTAATTTTTTCAGTCCACCTGAGATGCATCGTTTACAGACGGGCATTGGTCCTTTTTGGAAAAGCAGTTATGTCTCACAAAGAGAAGACATCTCACCATGAAAAAAAAAATCAATTATAATGATTCTTTTTCTAAAATAGAAAACAAAATATTTTGACTTTTCAAAATTACATTTTCCTTTTCTATTTTTTTCCATTACAGGGATGACTGGCTGGATTCAGCAAGAGCTACCAAACAGCTAAAACCACCATTTGTTCTGCAGATAAACTTTATTCACTGAAGTAAAAGAGAAAGCTGCAAGTCCTGACACTTCTTTCCAAAGACTTTGGTGGGTGTTACTCTGTCCGAGATATCATTAAAACACAGTGTACGTCCTTCTGACAATATTTGCATAATATTCAAAACAACAGAGACCATTTGGAGCAATTTAATAATGGGGAGATAGGTTGCAAGCGTGGGAGGCATGGTGCTTGACA
The DNA here is from genome assembly GCA_013396835.1 of Psilopogon haemacephalus. NCBI lineage: Eukaryota > Metazoa > Chordata > Aves > Piciformes > Megalaimidae > Psilopogon > Psilopogon haemacephalus. The sequence continues at coordinate 155,662 of VWZI01022775.1, forward strand.
GGCTTTGTATGGGCCCTCGCAGAGGTTTTTTTACACTGTGGCTCAGTTCTAGTCCATTCTATCTCTGTCAATGTAGCTCGTTTTAGTGGAGAGTTTACCACTTGTACGTGCAAAGAGTCATTTAGGTCTTAGGCTTTTTTTGCCAATGTAGACTGTCCATTAGCTATCTTAAACCCCCGTCCTAGCAGGCTGGATAAAATAAACCAAAACAACTGCGGGAAAAAAACCACCACCACCAAAGACACTAACCCCACACAACTGTCTAAAATACTGTTGCAGAGGAAAGAAATGCCCTTTTTCCCTCCACCTCCCCCTCCCTTTTTTTTTTTTTTTTTAGATGGAAATATCTTGCTTTAGTCAAGTTTCTTCTTCTGTGAGTCACTGTATTTTTCACTGAAAGAAACATAAACTGCATATAGAGAATTTGCAAAGAGATGAAACTCACTGACGTCTTTCAATGTTTTGCACAGAGGGTGAAAACAATTTTCAGGACCTGTCCTGGGCTAAACTTCCAGCAGGTGTGGAGGTAAGTGGGACTACTTTATGCTTATCCTGCCCATTGACATCCCAACATTATTCTGGATGAAATGCAAAATTGGATCCTGCAAGATGTGATCATTTAGGGTACTGTGGCATATTTTGAAACAGTAGGGCTGTTAGCCCCAGCATCTTGGCCAAATTCCAGACTGGATAATTACATTCTGCCGGCCTATATTCCAGCCTGCAGTTCAAATAGAAAAAAAAAAGGAGTTATCATTTCTCCTCTGAGAAGTCCTGCTGTGTGATGACTGATGCTTTTGCAGCCCTGAAGTAGCTGTATTTCAGGAAACCTTGCTTCTATGTTCCTACTTGTCTTGCCCATTGCTTAAAAAACACCGCAAAGTTGCCCAGGACAACTCTTTTTTGGAGAAAACAACAGCAGAGCTGACCAGGATGGAGCTGTGGTGCTTTATGCCTGATCCTTCATCACTATACAGACTTCACTCTATAAAGCCAGGAGTCCTACATAAGGTGTAGGCCCCCTGTGATCCACAGGCTGTGGTCTTCTTCTTTCTGGCAACCACAAGCTGGGGGTACTGGGAACATGCACAGCTAGAGGAAAGGGCAGGCTGGCATCAGATGGGAAGAGGGAGGACTCACTGGCAGGCTTGACCCGTGCCTGTAATTTGTAAAGAGCGTTTTACACCAGATCAATGCTTTCCTCAGCATTTTAATGCACCCCATTGGTGTCCTTAAACTCTAATGATGCAGTCTGTGAGAAGCTGCCATTTATTACCCACAGATGGGGTGATAATTATTGACAAGATTGTAACTAATAATTAAACCCATTTGCTCCTTTAAACAAGTTGGTGTGAATTATTTGCAGGGAGTTCTTCAGCAGGCCCATGGTCACTCCTGCCATGTAGTGATGCTGCCCAGGAGCGGGCCCACTGCCAGGGATGAAGGAAGGCTGCTTATGAAGGCTGGGCCATTCAAACTCGTGCTGGTAGTCTTTCCTGCACAGGCAGGGTCTGTGTTTCTGGATGTGTTAATAAGAGGTGTGTGAGCACTACTGTGCTCCCACCCAGTCCCAAAGGTTGTGTTTTCTGAGCCACAGCTCCTTCCAAAGCTGGGGGGACAAACACTGGGTCTGCACTGGGTCAAACAAGGAATCATGAATGGAAAAAAAAAAAAACCATGAGAACTTTTCTGATGGTTTATCCTTCTCTTCCTTAGTGTCTTGAGCCTGCTTCTTCTGCGAGTGGAAGATCAATAGTCACATATTCCCTGTTGTTAGGTTTATTATTCCTCGGGTCAAGATCTCATTCCCACCCCAAAGCAAAGATGACAGGAGAGAAAGAGGAAGGCTAATTTCTCCATGCATTTGCTTCTTTGGGGAGAAAATAGATCACTAAAAGGCTGTTTAACCCTGTATAGTATGGCACAGTGCAATTATGGTGCTAAGGACTGGAACACCAGCTGCTGCCTAGCATTCATGGTGGGGTGGTAGGTACATGCGAAGGAGTGAGCCTTTAACACAGAGGGCTAGGATGGGAGCTTGCAGGGGAACAAATATTGCTCTGCTCACTATTGCCATGGGGCACTGGGCAAAGGAGAATATGAGTGGCCCTGTGCAAAGCTGGGCATGCTGGAGGTGAGGAGCAGAACAGCTGGTGCTGGCTGGTGTGGAGGCTGGTAGGGATGAAGCAGGGTGAGCAGAGAGCTTTTGCAGCACTATACTGTTCAGAAGGCAGCCTGGGGGAGATGTCTTCCCTTGGTGTACGTTTAGAGGGAGGGTGTAAATCTAATCTCAGTGCTAGGGTCCATTAGCATTAGAGGGGAGTACTGTATATGCATTCATTCCCTGCTCTCACCCCTGGATGACAGAGTACCCCCCCTCTGTTGTCCACTTTAGTGCAGGAAAAAGGCTGCCCATTAATTCTCCAGCAGCAGTGGATAATGCCATCGTAAGTCTTAGGTGCCTATGAATTTTGTGAGCATTTTACCGTAATAAATACCCCACACTTGTGCATACAATTAGTTGTGTATCCCTCAGTTGTTTCATCTACACTATGATCTATCTGTCGTTTTATGGAGGTGGGCCTGGTTCCTCCCCTTGCACTGATGTGGCTTGGCCCAGTGATGGGCTCAGGATCTAGCAAAGAGATTTATCCTAAGGGAAGGAAAGATTTGATCATGGACTTGGAGTTTTATTGTACCTGAAGTGAAATGCCGAGCTGAGAAGCTGAATGAAAAGAAGCCAAGTTGTCCCGTGTAAGTCTCAATATATCTGTACTGACAGTGCCATCTCACCTGTGCGGTCTCACCCGGGCTATGAAAAGACATTAAAAACACATACCCACAAAAGCCTGTCTGCTTGTTTGACTTTGTCCTCAGTATCTTTCACCTTCTCCTGTTTTGGTGAAAAAGACTATGGGAAGGCTGATAGCCTCATGTCTACACGCAGGATTTTATCCCCCGTTAGTAACAACTCCACTAAAGTCTAATGCTAGCAAAACTTATGTGCAAAGGTAAGCAGTCAGCTCTCTGTCTTCAGTGTCCTGAAGCCTGGATTCAACAGGGGCGAAAAGTCAGTCCTTAGGGCTCTGAGTACTGGGTCAGAAAGAATATGGCCACGTGACACAGATGCTGATCTGATGTGAAGCAGCTCTACTAATGCAGATCCTTTCAGGGGCTGCTGACAGGCTAACTTCTCCTGGCAGACTCAATGTGCATTTGGTATTATTTGTCTCTGACTTTATGCCTTAAAATATTGCCTGTCATGCCCCCATAGCTTGCAGAAAGCTGGAATAAAATTGAAGCTGGCACAAGAGCTGTGCAGTGTGTGCTCTGGCTAACTTTGTAAGATGTGATGCTGCAAGCGTGCCGGACCCAGGTCAGGTCTGTTCAGCTGGCTAATCCCAAACTGCACATCTGGCAGCAGCATCAGTGGGACTGTGGCTGAGGCTGGCCTTGGCCCTGCCAGGTGATGCTCACGCTGTTAACTGTAACCGTCCCATTGAAATCAGAGGGACTCTTCATGCTTAAAGTTAATCACAAACATTAATCTCTGCAGGATCAAGGCCGTAGAGAAAGCTAAAAGAAGAAACTGAAGCAGCATACGTCAAACGGGGCTGTGGTAGAGAGCTCACTGTGACTTAAACATAACATTTGAGAAAATGAGTCCATTTGTTTCAGGGGCATCCTGAACATTGTCATGTGGTAATTCCATAATGGATCCATTTAACCGGTCCTATAGCTGAAATACCCGTAACAAATATTTCCTTTAATAGCACTTAAAGAGGGAGTGCAGGTAGAGAAATTTTAAAGTGCAGATATGTTATTGCTGAGTTCCAGTTTTGAGGGCTTTCAAAGTACCAAGGTAATTTTTCATCAAATTTGGCTCAATATTTAACAAATTGAGTGAGATCAGGAAGCAACCCGAGGTCAACATTTTTAACCCGAGTTGTTTGTTAAATTGTCCCAGCTCTGCAGTAACAACCAGAACAAGTGCATGTCGTATTCAAAGCTAATTCAAACAATCCTTGGAAAGCTCATAATAAAATCACTAACCTGGAGAGCAAGGCTGGAACAATGGAAACAAGGAAGAAACTTTTCTGCGGGAGATGGGAAAAGCTTGCTGATCTAGGATCCGGAATCAGAAGGAAAGTCAGATTTCATGTTCAGCTGTAGTGATTAACTACTTTAACTCTAGTAATTGTTAATGAGCATTCAGCATGAGCCAAACCAGACTGACATTTGTACAGAAGCAAGATGGTCAGGTTACACTCAACCCAAAGTAGCTCAGAAAAGATGGATGTAAACCACACAGTGTGGAAGCAGCGCTCTTCAATTTGAAAATTTCTCAGCATTGTGGCAACCTGCGTGGTGGCTTCTGGATAGTAAAAAGACTAACAGTACTGCAACCCTTTGGATAATGAGGGCTAACGAGAGGTCTTCGGATGCAGCTGGGTATCCATATTCATAGAAAATATCTTTTTACAGTCTCTCTTGTAAAAGAGACACCTCTGCTTCCCACCCTCCAGGACCTGGGAATGAATGCAGTCCTTCAGGTCACTTCAACAGTTGCTCTTGGTAGTTTAGCAGGTAGATGTTAATCGAGATGTTCATGTCACACAGCCCTTTGCAGATGACCAGCAAGGGCTCTCTAGGCCATCGGTAGCCCATGGCCCTGCTTTAGAATCAACGTGCTATAATAATGTATCCCTAACCATGCTTTATACCAATAAGTAGGCTATAACCCTGTCAAGGTGTGCTGGTGACTCTATAAACCATGAGACCTGAATGGTCAATGGTCGAGTGGTTTAAAGCTGTCACCAGAATACTGAGATAGCCTTATAAGCCTTGTGCTGCATGGCTGGGGATACATTATTCACTATAATATATGGTAAGAAATACCTGCACAGGGTCTGAAATGAACTGCTTTAGCCACTAGCCAGCATGGCTACTGATCAGGGAAATCCGTCAGCATTTTCATGTGCAACGGGAGGCAAAAAGAGACAGACACTAGGGGAGGGGAACCTGTCTTCTCTGCTTGAAGAAATTACATTTTGTGTAGAGGAGGGAGAGCAAGCAGAACTGAGCATGGCTGGGCCTCTCACATGTGCTTCCTGAGACAGGGGATCATCCAGGACCAGTGACCTTCAGAGCTGCACAGCTTCTTGCACCTTCCCCAGTCCGTTCTTCTGTTTTGTGGATGACACAGGAAGGACACGAGCTGATAGTTCAGAGCTGTTCAGAGAAGGCACAGGAGAAGCAGGTGTAAGGCTCAGCCTGGAGGCAGGGGTGTGTGGGCAACAGCCAGGGATGTTGTGGGAAGGACCATGGTCTAGTCATTTGGCAGGTGCCTCTGCTTCCTGGCCTACCTCCATAGTACTGTGAACATTACAGGGGAAAGTCTAAAACTGCCCAAAGTCAATTGCATGCCAGCATAAGAGTCAGAAACAGGTTCCTAGCACTGTACACTGATGGGTAGAGAGAGGTGGGCTGCCTCATCCATGCCAGATGTGTCTTGGGTAGCATCAAGAGGCAGAGGGATGGAGATATCCTTACCTACATACGTCCCATGGCCTGGATCTGAGGCTCTGAGAGGGTATCTAGCAATTCTGCATCTTCTTTTCCTCCAGCCATGGCCAAGCTTGGAACACGTGTGTAGCTACAAGGGTAAGGGAGGAGAAAGCAGAGTGAGCCTAGATGAAATAGAGTGAAGTGATGCTCTGAATCAAAAAGCTGGCACATGGAGGGGACAACGAGGGCATTGAAGAGGCTCTGGAGGGGTTTATGGCTAAGCCTCTGTCAACAACTACCTTGGCAAATAAAAAAGACTTCCCCATGCTGGCAGTCTGTGTTGCTCCAACTAGAGGAGACAAAGTCCGTGAAAACATGCTCATGTGAGTACCTTTTGGTAATGGGGGGAGAAACGAGGAGGACTTGGGGGATTTCATTAGAGTGTGAGAGGGAAGGGAGGGAAACCCTCCTCCCGAACAATAGGCAAGGCTAAAATTTCCTGAAGGACTCGGCTAGCTTATTTATTGTATATGCATATAAACAGGCATCTCTGTGCGTGTGTATATGTATGTATTTCCCTTCTCCCAGCCTTTTTTGGCCTTTAGCAGGAGAGGACCCAGGGGCATCCTTTCCCACTGCAGTGCCTGGGAGACAATAGTGCCGCTAAGGAGGACGTGGGGATGGGCCCTGCGCTGCCTGGGATCAGTAGCTGGGAGACAGAGGCTGGGGCGGAGGAATCCGGGGGCACTGAGCACGGGGCTGGCAGCCCCCTCGGCTCACTTGTTATGTTAAGAGCCCGTTGGTGGAGCAGAGGCCATGGGGCACCGGGAGAACAGTGGGACGGGCTCTGAATGCGGCCGCCCCGGCATTCTTCTGCTCTCCATATGGGGACATTGTCTGGTCCCCTCCCTCTGCGCTGCCTCCCCTCTCCCTACTGTGCTCACATCAAATGTTGGTTTCCCTTTTTATTAAAACCCTCAGAGAAGCCGGCAGGGTGATGGGCACTAGGAATTTGTGAAGGATGGAGGAGGAGGAGAAACAAGTTTGTGTTTGTCAAGCAGAAGACACCTCAGTCCCCTTCCCCAACCTCCCTCTTGTCTCCCCATCTGGGCTGGGCTGTGCCTGGGGACAATCGGATTTGGCAGTTTGGGCATACAGTGCAGTGGGTGGTGTAGTGCTGGGGAGGGCAGTTTGCCAGAGAAGCCTGCCCCATCGTGGTCACCACATCCCTCCTTCCATCACGCCTCTATCCCTGGGGAATGAGGTGCTGTTTCTTGCTGTACCCCACCACAGACCAAGCCCCTCAGTCAGATAAAGGTTTCCCTTCTAACACCCACCTCAACATAACATTTGCCCCAGTATGCTAGTATGGGTAGGTTGATGGGCTCTCAATCCGGGGAGGGTCTCTCTGTCATCTATTCTGCTCTTGGCAGGCCCCATCATTTCTAGGTTTTCAGTCTGTTTCCCTTTCAAGCCCATGCTTTTCTGTGCTACCTGATCTCTCTTTTTTTTAAAGGGCTACCATGCTCCAGAAAATGCTTCCTGTGTTATCATCCACCTGAAAATAGCACAAAACACATTAGAAAGCCTCTTCTCTACTGATTTTTTATATTTGATATCAATGAAGATAAAACTAATGGTGTCAAGCAATGTAAGGAAGGGGAAGATTAAACAAAATCTATCCCCAGCAAAAACAAAGCAATCAATATAACATTATCCTGCTGCAGTGGCTTTCAACTCACTTTGATTTGTGGATCTCTAGAAAATCCCTCATGAAGGCTCAGCACCCTCCCAGAAAGCTCCCAAGCCCCAGCCACTGGGAAGTGTTGGTGAAATGGCTTTCATCACCCTCCTTACGATGGGTCCACTTTCTTCCAGGAATTTGCAGATGATGGTATCAAAAAATACCATCTTACAGGGTATCAATTCAAATGTAACTAAGACTAATTAAATAGGGAACTTACTGCCGTTATGATAATATTCTCAGATCTGTTTTACCTGGAGAATCAATATTGTCGCCTTTGGGAAACTCAAACAGCAGCTTCATTGCTCTGGTCCCATCTTGCAAGCCTCTCTCCTGCAGCAAAGAAATGCAGGTTTTCTCTGTTCGCCAGATAGAAGTGCAACAGGTTATAGGTGGCAGGAAAATTTCTGGACGTAAGTTTTGTAATTGCAGGAAAAAACAGGGGTTGTTTTAAAGGTACTTTCTCCCCCAGTATAAAAAAAACATATTCTTACTCAGACTCAAACCACACTTTTTATGTGCCATCCAGAGGGGCCTGGACAGGCTGGAGAGGTGGGCCCACAACAACATCATGAAATTCAACAAGGCCAAGTGTAAGGTCCTGCACCTGGATGGACCACAAATCCAGGCTGGATGGTGAAAGGCTGAGAGCCCCCCTGAGGAAAAGGAGCTGGGGGTCTGGGATGATGAAAAGCTCAACATGAGCCAGCAGTGGGCACATGCAGCCCAGACAGCAACTGTGTGCTGGGCTGCATCAAGAGCAGTGTGGCCAGCAGGGCAAGGGAGGGGATTCTCCCCCTTTGCTCTCTTCAGACCCCACCTGGAGTACTGTGCGCAGTTCTGGAGCCCCCAGCACAAGAAGGACATGGAACTGCTGGAGAGAGTCCAGAGGAGGGCCACGAAGATGATCAGAGGGCTGCAGCACCTCTGCTATGAGGACAGGCTGAGAGAGTTGGGGCTCTTCAGCCTGGAGAAGAGAAGGCTTCAAGGAGACCTTGAAGTAGCCTTCCAGTATCTGAGGGGGGCCTACAGG
>VWZI01022775.1:164010-229881 GCA_013396835.1 Psilopogon haemacephalus
CCCTCCCCCCCCCCCCCCCCTTTTTTTAAAAAAAATCTATTTTGTGTTTTTTCTCTCAATTTGCATCTCTGATTTAACTTAGACATTTATCCTGGGGAGGGAGAGCACCACCTATTTTATACTGTGCCAGTACAGGAAAAATAGGAAACTAGAACTAAAGAAGGAGTAAAGTAAAATAAAATGTTTTATAGCTGTAGTTCATATGCTGATGCTGTTAAGGTAACATGAGACAATGAAAAATGTGAAGTTGAGAAGTTTAAGCAACTACACAACTTCCTCAGAATTTCCTCTTCATGACAAAAAATGAAAATAGAGCAACAACTATGTCTGAAACTAGGGCAGAGAACATTTGGAAATATTGCAAGGATGTCAAAACAGAAAAGCTGTGTTTTTTCCAAGTTGTTCTACAGATCTGTAAAGATGCTGCTTCATGAAATAATGAGTGATTCATTCACCAACCCATCAGCTTGGGAAATATATGCAACACAAATTCATTTGTTTCCAGCTAATTGCACTTTCATTTCCTCCTCCTGTCGCTGCGAGGCTGTGCAGGCCAGGGTTTGGAGCTGTGCTTCCCAGGCTGAGTAGCACACACCATCCCCTGTACCCAAACCCCATCATGGTGGTACCTAGCCTGGGTAAGGAGGCACAGCTGCTTCCGGTGCTTCTGATGTTCTTCTGCGCAGAAAAAAATATTTGGCACCCACGGGTTTGGAGTGGATGCTGAGTTTTATTCCTGGTTTCTCTCATTGGCATGCTGTACAGTTGTAGTCCAACAAATGAACATCTCTACGTCTTAGTTACCCTTTCTGTAAAATGAAGGTAATAATATTTATCCAGCTGGGATGCTGCAAGGAGTAATTAATGTGTACAAATCACTTTGAATTCCTCTAACGAAGTGCAAATTGTATTAGTCCCCACAGAAACTGGTAATAGGTTTGTGTCTTCCTTCGCTGAAGGTCTGACCTCAACCCCCTGGGGTAATCTTCAGAGAAAACTCTTCCTGCTATTTGTATTACAGCAACACGTAAGGACTTCACCAAGGCCAGGATCCCCGTTGTGCTCAGGGCTGTATGTTGTAAGATAGACCCCATGCTCTAGAGACCTTAAATTTAAGCTGAGGGAAGTGGGGAGAAAGGAAGTGTTAGTTCTGTTTCAAAGGTAAACAGCCAAGGCACAGAGAGGAAATATCTTGCTGGTAGTGAGTCTATGGACCAGTATAAGTCTTTTCAGAAGACTGTCACCTCAGATTGACTCGCCAGCTCTAGCTGAATTCTCACCTCTCATGGCTTGACATCAATCTTTCTCATTTTGATGAATGACAGACCAACCAGATGGCAATGGATGGAGCTTACATCTTGTGGGATGCCTGGAGGGAGCAGTGTTAGGGCAAGTCAAGGTTTGCAGAGGGAGGACACTGTGGTTTTGGGTAGGGTGGTCCTGTTCTTAATTTTGTTCACTTTTGGAGACCTTGTATACATTCTGTATTATGATTTCTTAATATTTTCAGGCATCTTTCTGCTATGGAAAGTGAGAGCAAGAAAATTCACTAACGACTAGCTAGGTTGGTTTTGTAATTTTTTGTGCATAAAATATATGGGGATGTATCTCCAATAACTCATCTCTAGCATTTGTCATGTTCTTTTTTTAGGCTGGTGTAACTCTTAATTTCTTGGTATGGCATCCATACTCTGAATACAGCAGTACTATATATACTGGATTTTTTTTTCATTTTCAGACTGTTGGTATAAAACTTGATTCCATTTCCCCCCCCAACATTAGAAACCAGTTTAAATTATTCCTTTTCTGAAGCAAAAATAGAGCAGAAAAAAGCAAGTCACAAAATTCCCTGCCAGTGCCAATGATGGGCTTATGATCCTATTCACATTCTTTGTTTAGCTATAAAAGTACTCCTCTGTGATGAGCTGTGTGTTTCACAGGCACTGCTTATGCTTCATGGAGGAACAAGGGTCAGTGATAAGCCTCCTGGCCTGCAGGTCCTCAGGTGCATCACTACTAACTATCCCTTCTAATGCCAACACCCAAGTGGGTCAACCGTCTTCCTGTGTGAACATACCACCATTTTCACCTCCCCCGCTCTCCTGAAGGACTTCAGGCACTTGTCGTATGGAGGTTGGACCAGCAAGGAGAGCCCCTAGTGCCCAGTGGCTCCTCACACTGGCTTCAGCACTCCAGAATCAGGCCAGGGAGGTTTGACACAAGTCCTCTTATGGTGATGTGATGACAAGAGGGATATAAGTTGACGCGATCAGATGTTGACATGATCAGATTGGGGGCGAAAGAAAGGGCTGAACTTGGGTGGTGTAAATCATTCCCATTCCATGGATTTGACAGGACCATTTTGATGCAGAACAGAAGAAGCTCTAACGCCATTAAGCCATGGGCTGCTTTAGCAGTCAAGGAATCATGTATTGGAAAGGAGCCACCAACAGAGAGAGAGGGTGCCTTTCCCTGGGAGACTCTTCCCAAGCAGTCAGCAGAAGCTGAGTAGGACTTCCCTTTCTCCCCTTCCTTCATCTTCCTGCTAACTGCCCAAGTTGCACACCCCTCAGAGCCAGGGTCCCTCCTCCACCAGCCGATGCTTGGCCAGTGACCTCGGAGCTGTTTATAGGCGGTATCCAAAGATGCCTTTTTAAACATAGCATGTGCAAGGATGGGAGGATGAGGGAGGGGGGTGGGGAACGAGGAGAGGTACAGACACAGCACTCCTTGGCAGTGATTTATAGACTGGGTCAGGCACAAATTGACTCGTATGCAAGAAATGTAAATGGAATCGAGACTTTTGATGGAGAAGCTCATTTTCAGACTTAAACGCTTTAGATTAAACACACTCACACACAAATGCTGTCGGGGAGGGTGTTTTATATAATTTACATTACAAATCAATTCATTATCCACAGAGGCAGGTTGCACTGATTTTCAAGGATCGGAGATTTGATGAAGAGGATTCATTTCAAGAAATAAACCTTTTAAATTAACCGCAAGATGAGGGAAATTTCTTTATTTAAAAAATGCACCAGCCCCTTCTTTGTTTCTTTTATTATTATTAATATTATTTCCCATCCAGCTCTGGGTCATTAAGGAGGGTCCAGAAGTCACAGATTGCCTTTCTGAGGGAGGAGAGCTGAGAACTTCGAATGTCACGCATTTTGTCTGGCTCCAAACCCTTCATTTATCGCAACACAATTTGTTACCTGTGGTTGGCTTTGCACACCATTGTGCACTGTGCGCCAGGACTGATTTAGCAGGGAATGTCCTCTCCACCTTGAACTTGAGAGGGGGGAGAAAAATCTCCTGAGAGAGGAGATGAAAGGATCACAAAAGACAGACTTCCAGCAGCTTCGAGAGGGAAATGCCCATTGAGCTGTTGGCGAAGTCCCCTCAAGCTCTGGCAGGGTGTGGTGAGGGCATTTTAAGACACAGGTGTAAAGAAATGGAACCAAAGGAAGCCCCAGAACCAGCATGGGTCCTGTCATCCTTTCTTGCCCTAGGGGTGTGCAGATCACAGCGGGCAATAGCTAGGGCTGGAGGCAAGGCAGGAATAGTGAAGGTCATTGAGGGATAAGTGCCATATTACCCTGGTCTTCCTTGGCAAGGCTGCAAAATGTCTTCTTCCAGGAAGACTCTTTCTTGCTTCCTAAATTGTTAGGGTGTATTTTCGTTCCCTCCAGTTGTTCCTGGCCATGGCAGTCTCATAGCTTCCAACAACAGCTCCTGCAATCTGGCTGCAAATGCAGCCTTCCCGTTCCCCAGCATCCTGCCTGACTGCAGCACAGAGAGAGGCATAACAGAAGTGTTGCAGCAAGTGTCTTCTGTGTTCCATGAGAAAGCTATTTTTTGAAAAGATGTTTTTATATTAAGGTCCAAATGACTGGGCCTCTTTCTGATTTGAACAAAAGGTAATCTTCTTAAAAGAGAACTCTTCACCTAACCATTGGTGCTCACCTCAGTGGCGTGGATAAATCTTGGCCGGAAGCTTATCACAGGTGATGATTGTGAATGGACAACTTTTAGGTCCTGGACCATCTGCATCCCTCAGGATTCCAGCCAGCTTTCTTGATCCAAATGGCAATGTGGGGCTTCTTGAAGCCATCCTCCTTGGGGGAGGATCCTGGCTGCTGGTGAAAATGCATGGTGGTACCCCATTGTCCTGGGATGCAAAGGGCAGCACCTTCCCCACCTGAGACTTGCAGCAAAGAGCAGGCAACAATTACCTGAGCTGGAGGGGAGCCAAGACACCAGGGTTAACAATCCCGATCTTGCGGAAAAAAAAAATGCCATGGGATCTTTAATGACCACAAATGGCTAAGCCCTTTGGTTCATATCTCTTCTGAAAAGCAATCACGCACGTTTTAGCAGGGAAGCTTTTATTCTCATGCTGGTGGAGTAGCCAGCACAGTGTCCTCTCACAAGCACATCCAAACTTGGTTGGTCCAAGAGAACAAAAGAACAATGTGAAACATGTTTGACCTTCACAACTTTCCTTTACAGACCAGCAAGCTAAAACCCTGAAGAAATTTTCCTGAGTGAGTTTGTCCAAAGCGACGTTCACCACCTCATTCAATATTTGCCTGCAAAAAAAAAAAAAAGCCAATTATTGAGAGACAGTCCTGGCTGGGCATCAATAGGCAGCCAGGTGTGAGAAGTTGAAGAGAAATACATCTCATTAATGTGGAATTGTTTTTAGGTTAATAATCTTGCGTTAATTTTCCTTTAAAATATTGTCTTTGACCGTTAAACGCTCGCACTGTTATAAAAAGAACGTAATAAATGATCTTGAAGCAAATTCTCCTGCCAAATGTCATAATTTATTTGCATAATTAGCTCTTAATTTTAATTCAATATGCAAATCCACGCTTCCTTTAAATTGCAGCAGCCTGTTTCCCGGCCCTGGCTGCCATGAATTTATTGTGAGGCGGCTGTTTGAAAAGGCAGCTTCACTGCCTTCTGGGGATGGCTGCCTGGGGGAGGGGGTGCCCACCGCCAACTCCAGGCACTTTTTGTTTGGGTTTTGTTTTGGTTCGCTTCTTATAAATGGACCCCAGCCTGCTTCAATCCCTCAGCGTCCCCTTCTTTCCCCCAGTAAGTCCTGTTTCCCTTTGTCTTGCTTATGCATGCTCTCTCTCTTTTCTTTTCCTCTTTGGAGGAGACAATGTTGATCCTCCATGTTCCTGGCCCCTTGCCCCCCAAAAACGTCTTTGGCTCAAGTCAACCTGACAACTGCTCTGTTCTTCTCCCTGCTTCAGCTCCCTTTCCCCAGCCCTTTCTTCCTCTGCCACAACCCCTTGCTCAAGACCTTTTCACGGTGCTCTCCTCCTTGTCCTGGAGGAAGGTATGGGGAAAAGCTTGGCTTCTCCATGCATTTTCATCTCCCAGTCCTTGTCCATGGCCAGAGCCCCTGGAGATCACCAGAATCTCATCTCACCTCTCTATCTGTGCCCCCATGATGTGATGGACTGTATTCCATGCTGAGCCACCCCAAAACACTTGGCTTGTGGCAAGGGAGACTGCAGTGTGCAGGAGAACTCCATGTGAACAAATGTAGGTGTTCCCCTGTGTGGTAATTCATGAGCTGTGGAGCCAGAGGAGTGCTCCCCTCCCTTGCTCCATCCACATCACTAGCATCCCTCTGTGTTGAGGAGAGTTGAGCCTCTGCATCTGACGCGAGAGTAGGAGATCAAACAGCTTAGGCATCAGCCCACACCAAGGCATGGGCATGGTGTGCAGTTCTTGCCCAGTGCCCTGGGATGTGCAGCCAGCTGGCACCAGGTACTGCTCCTCTGCTACAAGGAAAATATCCAAGTAAAACAGCTCACAGATTTCAGCTCCTTTTCCTTCTTCCCAGTCCAAAACCGAAACAGGATTTCAGCAACCACAAAGTCCCTCCAAGCAGAGGGCAAGTGACTTTTGAGAAGAGAGAAGAGAGGTGTCCCAAAGATGAGCCCTGCTTCCTCTCTCTCCTTCCCAGCTGGCAGAAATGGTGCACTGTACTTAGGGCTGCAAGAATCCCAGGTGCTGCTCCTGGCAGATCAGTTGGTTAGATGTGCGGCCATGGGAGCCAAACCTCTGGAGGTTTTTAAGCAGCCTACTTCTTTGAAGATGGGCAATGAATGGTGCTCTGGCTATTGCATGCTTCAATCCCTCCTGGCTTTGCAGCCCCAAACTGTTTCCTGAGGTGCAGGGAGCAAGGAGAACACCCAGACACTCCTGCCCTTACATTTCAGTGCACTGGGAGAGGCGTGTGTGAGATGGGTGATGGAGTAACATGAGCCCAAGGTCTCACACACGGGTTAGAGAATTAAGCAAAAGGAACAAATTAGCCTAGACAATAGGAGATCTTTTTCACTGAGGGAGGACTTGGGGGAGAGGGAGATAATTAAATGTTGCTTCATCAAAGCGGAGGCAGTTTGCAAGCTGCTCTCCCTTGTAACTCTATCGTGTTCACCTCCCAGGCCAGACCACGAGAGCTGGCAGCCATCCCCTGTGCTGGTGTCGGGTGCCCTCCCTCCCCTGGGAGCACAGGGAAGGAATGGGGGTGCCTTGGCAGAGGGAGGGGGCAGTGAGGCGGAGGGTTTGGGTTGGGGGCTGTAGGAAGGAGAGGGTCTTGGTATCTCATTACAGGCCTTAGATCTCTGGAGGGGAAAAGAAAAGAAAAAAAAACCCAACCAAACCCCAAACCACAGGCCTTTGTTAGAAATTCTGTCCAGTAAGGAAGGAAGAAGACAGGAACAGCTCAAATTCAGTCCTTCGATAATTAAAGCTTGCAAAAGGATAAAAGGGGAGGGCAAAAAAAAAAATAAATAAAAAGGTCTTTCCCTCCTCCCACCTGCTCCCACAACAGAGCTGCTGTGACTTCCCTGGGAACAAAGGGATGTGGTGAGAATGGGCTTTTGCTTGATCCTGCAGTGGCTGGAAGGGAGCCCTGCAGATAGGAGCTCCTTGTCAAAGTCGTGGAAAATAGGTGGGGAATGTGTCTTTCTGTTTTACTGCTCATCAGAGCAGGACTCTGACTTCCCAATAGGTGGAAAATTTGGCAGCTGAAGACAAAAACATTTGTACTCTGAAAGTGAGCAGAAATAAGTCAAAACTCTCTCTTCTGCTAAGTAAAATAAAGGAGAGGGAAATTCAGCCTCTAGTCAAACCACAGACCCTTTCTGACGTGATTCAACTGATCAGAGCCTTTTTAAAAAGCACATGTAAGACCAGCATAATTTGAGATTTGATTTTGCATCACAGCAGGAGGCTGCAGGGGTGGTGTCCCAGGAACTCTCGGGGGGGCCAGGCAAAAGGGAGTGGTGCATGATGTGGAAAAGACTTTCCATTGCCTTTGGCCAAACCTACACCTTTCTCCTGCACCCACCTGCTGCATGTCTCAAGACCTCCAGCAACCAGCACAAACAAGATACTCAGGCAAGTGTTCCCACTCTGAGCACGTTATGTGTCCAAAGATTTGTCCATCTTTTTGTCTCCACCTACATCTTCAGACCTCCAATGCTGTTTTTCCTAAAATGGTCTCTGCTTTTACAAATTAAAGTTTTACTTCCAGATTTTCCCATGGCATAGAGCAATTCCCATAAGTCACTTTCCTGTGCCTCATTTTCTGAATCTAATAACTGGTGATAGTGTGCTCTTTGGGTCTAAGAAGTCTCATGAAGGAACCCAAGGGAGACTACCATTTCCTCACTGACAAGCACTAACAACACGCACAGCATTCTTGTCAGTTGTGTGGCTTGCCAGGTGTTGGGGCAAAATGGTGTTGCTCCCTGTGTAGGCCACCACATCTCTGTAGCTTTTTGATTCCCTCTTCATCTCCAGACACAGCTCTGTGATCCCAGTTTTTTCACCTCAAATGCCAAGGAACCAGGGCCTTCAGACTGTATGCTGTGTGTTACAAAGACAAGACAGTCACATACAAATGCTAGGGAGTCACCATGATCCAAGTGTGGGGGTATAAGCAGAAGCACTGCTCTTTGATCCTGTCTACTGAAATGGAGCTCTGTTAAGATAAAGGTAAGTAAGAACCAAATAAGAACTCAAGAAACAGAAAATAAATGTGACACAAGGAGACAATTTAAAAACATATGATGTCATGACTCCTGGAGGTTAGTTGTGCAAAGGCAGCATCCCCAGTTTTGCAGTGCTACTGTAGGTTGACACCAGCTGAGTGTTGCACTGGGCTAGCAAGAGATTGAAGTGCACCTTCTAGCCCTGCCACAGCCTTGCAGGGTGATTTGGGGCTCATCATTTTATGTCTCTAAGGGCTTCCTTTTACCTGCTTGGTCCATCTATTTCAGAGCTGTTTGGGTGGAGATGATCTCTCCCTTGTCTGGGAGGGGCTGCAGTGAGATCTGTGCATCATCTGGCACCTGAAGTCTAACTAGTAGCGCAGCAAAAGGTAGGTTTCCAAAGGCTTACAAATTGTGTGTTTTGGTAGCACTGCCTGAATGAGTAGTACTGTTCTGCTCGCAAACTTTGTGCCTTCTCCTATATATATTTGCAAAGATGAAAAATACCCCAAATCTCGCTCCCTACCTTGCCCAATACCCACAGGCCAGCCTGATGCATCCTAGTGATTCCGTGATACTTGGTTCCCTCTGAGTCTTCACCCTAAGGGGGCTCAGGACATGAGACCAATCAAGCAATTGGATTGCCTTAACACGCCTTAGTGCTTTATAATACCTGCCATTCTCCATGGTTGAGTCTGTTTCTGATGCTTGCCATATTTGAGGATTACACTGCTGTGTTTTCTATGGTCCATGCTGCCCTTCTGATAAATGCTGCCTTTTGTCTTGCATAGTTAATGGTTAGAGTGGTTGCCATGTCCAGCCAAGGCTGGCCCTTTGGCTACCTTTCTGGCTGGCCTGGCAGCAGGGGGCTGGCAAGTCTCCTCCCAGCCACCCCAGCTCCCCAGGAGCGTTCCACACAACGCCTGTGGAAGTGTACAAAGTGTCAACCTCAGCGTAGTTTTTAACCTGGAGTGATAGCTTTACTGATTTGCCACTTTACTACTCTTGTTAATGAATTTTTAATCTTCTTAATGACATTAAACACGGAAAGTAATTAAGGAAAACAAGTTTGAAACTGCTGACTTAAACCCTTTATTCAGAACTATTTAATGTAGAATTAATTTGATTTTGCCCATTATTCAAATGAACACATTACCTTCCTGTGCACTGGCCTCTTTTTGTGTGTGTGTGTGTGTTTAGTTTTATTAAATATACCATATAATGCTTTGTCCTTTTTGCTAGAAGGTAACCAGAAAGTTCCTCTCTCTCAATGACAGAAAGGGTCAACCTCTGGCATCTCTCATGGGTCCTGTAAAGTCTGCCTGCATCAGGAGTTCATCTATGGTTGGGAATGCCTGAAATACCAGCTTGCTACCATCTGCTTAGTTAGAAGACAAAAGAGCAGACCAGATTCTACTGCCAGTTGAGGCTGAAAATGGGGCAACTGGTCCTCATATCCAGAGGTCTCTCACCACCTTTGCTTTCACAAATCCCCTTCTGGACTTCCAAAGCATGGTAAAAATAAGCCTTTTTCTCTGCAGCCACCTGCCTGGCAGAGTAGGCAATGTCAGTGGAGCCACAGAGGCTAGTCTGCTTCTGAAACAATGAATGTTGTCCAAATAATTGTGTCCACACGAAGGATTGCTGGATGATGGAGCCAGTTTGGGGCCATAAATCCAGCAGATGCAATGGGAGCCTCAGCTATAAAGTGCAGCAAAAGTACACTTCCAACTCCTTCTCTCAGACCTGAATTTGTAGAGTGGGAAATGTCAAAGTTCTGGACAAAAAAAAATCCTGTACCTTTCCCTAAGCAGAGAAAGAACTTACTGAGCATTGTGGGATGGGACAACACTTATTAAAGCTGAATAGAGGTCCATATGACACGGTGACTACAGCAGAGCAAGCCCCAGATCTAAAGCTTGGTATTTGACTATTGAAGCAATGGCTTTTTTATTTTTCTTTTCAAATCAGTTGTGAGTAGCCAGCCCTAACCTCTCTGAGGCTTGCTACTCTTTGCAAAGACATTGATTTGGTGTCCACTGGAAGTGGACATCATTCCTCAAGATGGAATATTAAACATGCTGGCAGATTGTCATTAAAGCCCTCTTTATTATATGTTTTTGCTTCAACAGACACAACTTGAAAAAAGAGAGAGAGCAGACAATTTGAGAGAGCAGACGATTTTCCTTCATGCTGTCTGTAAGACACTCCAAGAGCACTGAGCTGACTCTAGCAGGACTTTTCCCCATGAGAATAAGCAGTGCTACAGAGCCCCATGTGGGACAAGACCAGTTTTTCAGACTGTAACAGCTCTCACTATGATACCTGACCTCCTCATAGTCAAGACCATGTTTTAATGCGACAACAGATGTCATAATCCCTTTGGGCTTTTTGCATGCAGCAAACTGAGGCATTGGATAAATGAAATGACATGGAAAAAAATCAGCTGGGGAGCAGAAGAGAGCTCAGGTCCCCAGAGTAGCTGGTGACTGATGTCTCACCTTCAGCCTTTAGTGCTCTTTTGCTGACATACTTGGGTGTCACAGTATGGACTCAGCATGTCTGAACTGGATCCTGAAGGACCATAGTGGTCTCTATGCCACTTTCAGCATGGGCTGGGGAAACTTGCTGAGGAATGAACACCCAGTACCTCCTACCCTATTGCTTTAGACTTTAAACTTTATGTTAATGAGCAAATTATTTTCACGGCATATCTGCTAACCAGCATCTGTTATGGCAGATCATGTGCCATGTCTTGTATGATGGGTCCCCTTTCTATGCCATCACTTTCATGTCTCCTGTTTGCCATGTTTCTTGCATCTCTTCCATGCTTCACCCTTCCTCTTCTAACATCAGGATGAGAAAACCTGAGGACAGACTCACATTTGTCACTGTGATGCAAACTACTCCCCTGTGCTTAGCAGAAACATAGTAGGTGAGGGCCACAATTACTGTATCCCACCTTCATTGGGCTGCCCTTGAACAAGCCGGGCCATTTCCACCTCTTGAAGGGGTTATTGGTATCAGCTTATGGCAGGACCTGTTGGGTAAATTAGCTTAGGGGACAAGCCCAGCTATGGAGAGAGAAAAGTGTTGAGAGGTGAAGGCAGGCGAAGGCGGGGTGGAAAGGAGGAAGGATGGAGGAAACAAAGGTGAGGGAAAGCAGTGGATTTCAGGGTGGCTCTACACCCTTCCCAGCGCTGGAGGAAGCAGCCTACTTGCAGGGCTTGGGCTGGTGCTCAATTTCCAGTTTGGCTTGTTTGAGAACATAAACCTCCCTCCAGTCTGGGCACCAATAAAAGAGGCAGTTCTGCAAAGTCTGCACTCCACCGTGGCAAGCTGCCGACTTTCATTTCTTTTTACTACTGACTTTGTGTCTCTTGCCCCTTCCTCCCATTCTGGGGACTTTATGGCCTGAGACGCAGTATCCTCTTTCCCCAGAGCAGAAGCTGGCTCTGGACCTGGAATTCCAGGAAATTTCCAGGGTTGTCTCTGGACAGCAGCCACAGACATTGCTGCCTGTAGCATCCAGACCTGCACGAAATGCCCCTACAATGCTGCCATCCTGTGATGCTGAGATCTCCATCACTGACTGGACCAGGGCTTGTCATTCAAAGTCCTCTTTTTCCTTCCAGAGGGACAACTATACATCCACTTTCTCTATCCCAGCTGTAAGTAGGCATAATGTCCCTCCCAGGATGTGATGCTCTGCACAGCCAAGGGCAGCCATGCCCCATTGCTCAGTGCCCCACCACCTTCACACAAATCAGCTCTAGACTCCAGCTATGCCCAATCCATAAGTAGTGTGATGACTGGACAGCTGCCACCAACTTCTCTGACTGCTGTGTGATCTGCCACCTTGCCTGCTTGAGATGCCTGCTGCTCACCTCAGTCATTCACTGTTACCTTGGAAAGGAAGGGTGGTGTATATATGAAAGAGACTGCTAAATCACATGCTGTTGGCTGCAAACTGAGTGGGCAAGTGAAATGTTTCACAGAGGAGAAGAAAAAAAATGACAATTAAAAAAACCCAAAAAACTGAAGTACATCCAGGAATGGACCAAATATCAGAAAGTATACCTTATGCACAACACATCACAGTTCTTCTGTATGCCAATCTGGCAGGCAAAATTCTACCCATCCCTCAAAACAGAAGTTTTGGCTGAGCAATGCAGGTTAAAAAATAAAAAATAAAAAAAATCAATTTTCCCATCACTTTCCACAATTCTTTGTCATTTCATTGAGTGCAGTCTTTCCCTGCCCCTTTTCTCAGAGATGTCCATGGAAGCACTCCTTTTCTCAGAGATGTCCATGGAAGAACCTTTTCCCAGACACAGGCTCCAAACTCGTTTCTCCACTGGCGTGTTAGCCTTTCATACCCCAAAGTCCAGCTTTGTTACACTTTGCTCTGTCCAGCCTAACAAACGGAAGTAAGGTCCAGAAAAAAAATGGACCAGGATATTGAGAACACCATGATTTGGGTTTACCTTAACAACTGAGTTTCTGTGGTTTGGGTTTTCCTTATACTCCAAAACTGGTCTTCTGACACCTCCCCATATCCATCTAAGTTGATTGCTTTTACTGTACCAAATGCTGTTGAGCTGTCACAAGCTGCTCCAGAGCAGAACAGGAGGGAACAAGGGATTGGCTTCTTTCTGATAAAAGTCAGAATTTCTGAGCTTAGTATTAACCAGCTTTGCAAATCTTGGCCTCCAGCTCCCCTGCTGGCTGCTCCCTCCTCCACTGAGCAGCACACATGTGGGCACACAATTTCTGACACACGTGTCCTGTATATCACAATTATCACACATTTCATTACCCTCTGTGCATGTCTCATAAGCCACTCTCCGACGTGTACATATCAGAATCCCTTAGATGCTGTGAATACTTCAGTCTAATTTTGTCATACCCAGGGCCTCAGTTCAGGACATGGAGATGTCCCATGGCAATTCTGTGTAGGAATACACATGGAGTTGCGTTTTATCTACGAAATCATGCATTCAGGACCCAGTCTGCATGCTTCTTACTGCACAATCATGGACTAATTTTGATTAAATTGCAAATATTTATTGTGTCCCCTCTACACACCTACTATAAATATGTGGAAGAACTTTATGAAGCTGTAAGCCATACTCTAGTATCCACAGGCAGCTGGTTTGTGAGTGGAGTGGTTCTTTATTTTTGCATACCAGTCAGTACATGAACGGCAGAAGAGAAGGAAAGATCACACTGGGAAACCAAATATCTTGGTATTTGTGTTTGCGTTTCTTCTTCACGGGTCTTTTTTTGCCTCAAGGAGCCACTTATGGGGCTGAAATACTGCAAGATCTGGTCTTCTTGTAGTATTCCTACCAGCCAGGGACTGAAACACCCTGAGCAGAACAGATCTCACATTATTTCAGCTCCACAGAGTGTTCCCTGAGGCATTAGTGAGAAACATAAGCACAGCTACACAGGCACAGAAAATGCTTGCGACACAGATGCAGGAGTTGAACTCCAAGAGTTCCTTCCTCGGAGGAACAAGTGGCCAGATGCTGTACCCACCCTGGCTGAGGCACACTTCAAAGCCTGAGGTGGATGTCCTGCAAGAGGTCTGCCTCAAGACTGGATGGCGGAGAGCTGAGCACAATCCATATTGCAGGAACAGGACTAGAAGAGTGTTTGAAAGTTCACGGTCTATAACTGGAAGCATTGAATGCCCAGAGTGCAGAGGAGACAGGAGTGCTGAGGCCAAGTTGTCTATGATTCATACACTGCTCTTCCAGCATCATCTCCAGGAGGGAACCACAGTTTGGACTGGAGCCATTGCACAAACAGAAGAAACTTGCCCACATTGTCTGCCCGTGCCACTCACAGAACTAGAGAGTTTCAGGGTGGCTGGTGCACACCTTAGCTGGAAGATGCTCATCTCTCATACTGTACACTAGAGTGCTGCATTCTCAAGCTGAATCCAGACCAACTAATGGTACTTCTGGTCTTGCTGTGATGCTTCTTAATGCAGGATTACACATGGCTGGGTGATGGAGCTCATGCTTTATGGAAGTCAGGCATGAATTCATTTATTCTCTGTCATGACACGTCCAAAACACTCTGATGTACTTCTGTAAGGACCTTTCAAATACCTTAAAGATAGATATTGGCAGAACAACAAACCTACACAGCTCCCAGAAATGTATGCAGTTAAGTCAGCAAAGGCACTTTTGGTGGACAATGAGGGGTGTTGCCTCTCCCCTCCTTCCATCAGCATCATTGGCTGCAGTAGCCAAATTACATGACTGGGGCCATAC
Source organism: Psilopogon haemacephalus (assembly GCA_013396835.1). Taxonomy (NCBI): domain Eukaryota; kingdom Metazoa; phylum Chordata; class Aves; order Piciformes; family Megalaimidae; genus Psilopogon; species Psilopogon haemacephalus. The sequence continues at coordinate 178,325 of VWZI01022775.1, forward strand.
ACTTGGACTGCAGTTCTCTTCACTGCATGGGTGGCTCTGGACATCCATGTAGACAAAATCCCCAGGGTCCAGCCCTATAAAGTAGGCATAAAGGTGGTTGAGAACTTAGTATTTTCTATGATAACCAGACTCTTTTTAGTAGAGATAAATATTTTCCAAGTAGTATCTTCTGTCTTGTTCCATTCCCTACTAGCATTGCTGATCTCTAGAAATGGGAAATAGAAATTCCAGCCCACAGGAAATTCTGTTCTGTTATTTCTACATTTATTTTCATCATGAGGGAAAATGAAAAATGAGGTGGACAGGATGGAGTAGAACAGAATGTTAATTCTGAAACACATTCAATGCAGAAGCATGAAAATCGTGTTGAAGTTTATGTTTCAATAGCACTGAAAACACAAAATGGCTTCTAAATATAATGAGAAAGGCAAAACCAAACAATCCATTGCATTTGGGGTCAGTTCAAATCTCTGCCAAAAATTCCAGTCAACGTGTAACATTTCCAGAAAATGGTCCAATTTGGAGGTTTCTGCACTTTCCAGTGGAAAACCGACCCATCAAAATTATTTTTCTTTTTATCAGCTCTCTTGATTATAATATGCTACTAAAGAGGGATATTTTCTGCTGTAACCATTTTTTCTAGCTGCAGGCATGTAATTTACACTTATATTTCAACTGACTAATACTGCATTAAGCATCCTCTCAGAACTGGACTTTCATTACCAGAAATTACATAACAACAAAAGAAAGCATCTATAATGGCCAAAAAAATCCTGGAGCCTGTGGCAGGGAAGCCCAGGATGCTGTGGCCTGTGGGACTCCTGCACCATGCAGGGGGGTCCCAGCCCATGACCCCTGCAATGCAGCAGCACTGCTGTGTTATGCACTCCTTGAGGGAGCGGCCTGTGTCTCAGTGGCTACACATTGGGCTAAACCTGTAACAGACTCTAAAGCAAATATGTTTATAAATTAGCTAGAGCCAAACAGAAAAGCCATTAAGCTCTGGGCACTCGGGTTCTTTTTTTGACAAATTGTTTTCTCTTTCCTTTTCCTTGTTTCTTTCTCTCTCCCTCCTCGTTCACTCCATCTTCTTTCTCCCCCACGGTTTTCTCCTTCCTTTTGTTTTAGAGTGCCACGTTAGGCATTGCCCTGTCTTCACGGCTGCATGTTTGCAGTTCTTTGTGGTGGTTGCTTTTGCATCATTCCCACCAGTCACCGCTGCACCATGTGTGGACTCGTTCTTGCCAAGGCCTGGCTTTGGAAACACCAAGGTTCCCCTACTAGTGGCTGGGGACTTCAGCAGTTCAGCAGGGATGTCATCCTAAACCCACTCTTCAAGTGAGAGCGTGAGCAGCTCCAGACAGGAGCTCTCCCCCTCCCAGACACCCTATTCATGTAGCATTTCATCAGAAATGGAAAGACAAGTTAATCTGTTTGGGATGAAAAAATGAAGGAAACAATGGATGTAAAAAATAGTAAGGCAAATCATATTTCTCCCCACCAGCAAAGGGGCATACTGGGGGTGGGAAGAAGTGTGGGGGTGGGTAGAGGGAAGGAAGGTTGCTTTATTTTATTGATTTAAAAAAAACCCACACACATATCCCACAGGCGCCAAAAAGCACAGGGCAATGATTAATGTCCCCTCAGAAAAAGAAATTATATAGAATAAATTAAACTACTGTGGCAGCAAATTGAAAAATAAGGATGTAAATGAGGTTTGAATACTTAATATCTGAGAAGGGGAAGTGAGTCCTGGGCACAGAGAGAATGGTGAGAAATTGTTGGTGACCCAAGGGGAGAAGCTCACTTCTCCCAGCCCAGAAGCCCCTCTCTTCTGGGCAGGAGGCCAGCATCGAGAAGCTGTTGTTGGGAGCAGAGCAGGGCTGGCTCATACATGGAGATGGAGCCAGCCACACTCAAGCTTCTGATCTCCCAGCAGAGCTTTGTACAGGAATTTTTTCTCCATGCAAAGACCAAAATTCAACCCAAGAACTTTAGGTGGTCTGTCTTCATGGTGTAGGCCTTCTAGGGAAAAGTCAGGGAGCTGCAGGCATTTGCCCACCTTTGCTGCGTGGTGTGCACGCCTTTCCCTGAGAAAGTGTGGACTAAGATCCTCAGCATCAATGTTAGCTCATGCTATGACAGTGGGACTCTACACCCCCTGGCTATTGTGGGCAGAGATTTTTGCTGCCCAGATGTACATTTGGCTTGCGCTGGATGCTTGCATTAGCAGCAGCATGGTTAAAAGTTAGAGCACGCAGACCTCCTGCTCTAATAAGCTAGTCCAGCCCTGTCAGACAAGGTCAGTGAGTGCCAGGAGTAAAGGAAGAAAAAAACCACACAAGACAGGGGTGAAGAGAAAGCCATGGCAAAGACTTACTCTCTCCACGCTGGACTTGTTTGTATGAAAAAATCCTGACCACACTCCTTATTCCCAGGACTTCCTCAGCTCAGCTAGCTCAGCCAGGCTGTGAGAGTGACCATGTTCAGATTTGGACACAGGCTGCCATTTGCCACACAGAACACTAACAGCTCTATTAAACCCACTAGCTGTCAGCTTGTGTTTCATACACCATTTTAGTGTGGTCTCCATGGATAACAGATTAGCAGGTCTACAGAAATCAAACTTTGACTCCCACCTCTGGCACTGATTTCTTGCACCTCCACTGGCAAGTCACTATTCCCTTTCCTTGTTCTGTCTCTAGCAGTGGGACAACACAGTGCAGCAAGCCCTGGAAAGCGCCGAAGAGGCTTGCCTTCACTTACCATGGCTGTGGAGCTAGTACTAAGTGCTGTAAGGATCCTATGGGAAACCCGACCTTCTGCTGCATACTGCCGGATGCAGCCAGCCCCCAGGCTTGTTTTCCATACTGCAGGTGTGGTGAGAGACCTTAAGTGGGGATTAGATGTTTTAACGTCAAAACAAAACACAAAACACAAAATATTTCCTTGCAGCTCACTTCTGACAGCTTGCTGGGCAACAAAGGTTCAAGGAAAAGGCTGCTGATACCAGGGACAGCAAAGGTGGGTGTCTAGTGTCACACCACTGAGGTCCTGCATCAAGCTGCAAGCTGTGGTCTTGTTCTACTGATGATGAGAGAAGGAATGGGGCTGGAGAGAGAAAATTCAGCTACAAAAATAGAAAGAAAGAAAATTGTTGCTCCAGTTCCTGCTGAACTGGGCACAGGAGTGTGGCTCAGCCTGGGAGCTGCTGGTACTGAAGCCCTTACAGAGCTCCTGCTCCCGGGATCACACTTCTGTTTCAGGGTCAGGTGCGGACTTGTCTGTGGGCAGTATTTGTTAAATGACAGAGAAGCAGTATAAGGAGGGGGCAGAATGAGCAGATGACAGCCCAATTAGAGTGCCTGAATTTGGGCTGAGGGTCCAGTAACAAAACAAGAACACCTTCCATTGCAGTTTCAGCTTAACCTCAGGCACAGTCATTAACCTGGCCCAATGGGAAATTAATATTCCCCAAATTGCCACAGATCTGCTCACTCTGGCTTATTTTCTTTCCATCTGGCTGTGGTAGAGGAGAGCCTGTCCTCAGCTTGCTGCTCAGCTGGCTCTTTCTTTTTTATCTCTTGTCTCTCCATCTCCCACCCAGCCCTCTCTATCTCTGCATTCCCTCTCTGCTTCCCTCTACCAGTGCAGGTAAGAGTGTGCGTGCGTGCGAGTGTGTGCGCGCGCGCGTGTCCCTCTCTCTTCCCTTCTGTCTTTTTTGTTCATATATATTTAGTATTTATTTACAAGCTTGATTTTTTTCCCTCTGAGTGAAGCCAGGCATGCACAGAAATCCTTAAGATGCTATAAAGCCGCTGAGGTATAAAATGGAAAGTGCTTAGCCTGCCTGTACAGAAATATCTCACTGCGCCGCACTGGAAGCCACCGAAGCTGGGCACTGTAAATCTCATAGAGTTTAGCTTGTTTGTTTACACCATGACGACCATCTAAAGAGAAAAAGAGAGAGAGAGAAGCTCTCAGTTCCCCTGTCAGACCGTGGCACACATCCGCTCCCCAAACAGTTTATGAAGAGAATGCTGGGCTAGCAGTGCCTTCCCAGCCCGTCTGTGGACAGCTCAGTGGTAGGGGGGAGGAGAGGTGGTCTCTCTGATGCTGTGCATTCCAGAACACACCGCACTTCCCAAGACCAGCCTGAGAGAGATGTTATGAGGTTCTCCCACAGCTGGGACTCGGCAGATTTTCTTGCTTCTTACTTGTTGGTCAAGCTGACTCTCTTTTTGGCTGTTCAGCCTTGGCTTCAGTGGCTTTCTGAGACCACCCTGAACAATGAACAGAGGTCTTCCTCACGATGCAGAAATGATCCTTGCTAGAAGTTCCAGGCCAGAGAAAACCTGTACTACAGGGAAACAAGATTCAAATTTGGACTTCTTTGTTATCTCATACAAACCAGGGTCCTTTGAAAACCAGTCATGCCCATGTTCCTGGAACACAGCTCCACCACCACCCTTCCTACCCAGCCCATCTCTACAGTATGACTCAAGTGAGACTTCCACATGCTAACCTCTGGTGTGGGCCTGGTCTTGCTCCCACTGTCTTCAGGTAGGTCCAGCCATGGCTCTAGAGAGGCAATGGCACCTCAGCACACACCGGGATGGACCTTACCATTTGGTGCTACCCTACAAAGTGATGCATTTCTCCCTCTCTTGTGCGGCTGCCCTAGAAGACAGGCTGCCAGAGCTGGGTTGGCTTTGTCTGCTGCAGCTTCATGCAGGAGTTGTACAGAGCCCTGGAAAGTAAACAGCAGGAAATTTTTTGTTTCATAGCTCCTCACGGGGTCCATGGAGATCCAGCAACGAGATTTCCTCATGTGCCTAATACAGTGGCCTTCATCTGAGCAAAAGATGAGCCACACTAGCATCTGTGAGAAGGGATTTGAGAAGAAAAGGAAAGACAAACCAGTCTAAATCAGAAATTAGGAGTGTTATATGTAGTAAAGGAGCAGAAAGACACTGTGGAGAAACTGAGTCTGCAGTGGTGGCATTGTAAAAACATCTTCTGTTTACCGGCAGGCTGTTAGAATGGTTATGTCCTGTGGGGAATTCAGCCTGCAATGCTGACACGACCTGACTCAAACCACAGAGGGAGTTTGCTGTAGACCTGGAAGTCAGACTCAGGTGTCTTCTGTCCTAGACATCAGAACCTTTCCAGCATGAAGGTGTACAAGATGTAGACACACAAAAAAATAAATATCAGAGGTTGTCTCAAGTATCCATGGGCAGCAAGACAAGGAAGGAAGGAATTCTACCCTCTTCATGACTGGCTGCAGGCAGCTGAGGGTGCCAGAATCCCAAGGCTGCCTGGCAACTTTCTGCCAGCCTCAATGCCACAAGGCACACACAGGGAGATTCTGACTTTGCCATCAGTCTGCAGGGATTTATGCCCTTCAGATACAGCTGTAGAAGAAAGTTGGAGTCTAGCATCTGCTTGGCACACTGGTGCATTTTCACATTTTCCATGACAGTTACATCCATCCATTCTCTTCCCAGAAAACTCTGCAAGCATGAAATCTATAGATAAACAGTCACAGGTGGTTGTCGACTCAAGCTCTTCTGCACCCTGTTATTCCTATAAGCTGAAATTCTTCCCAGACAAGGGAAGAGAAATTGGAGGAAAGTGTGGAAATCCTCTGTTGGGGTGTCACCGCATCACTGCAGTGTGCAAAGAGGGTGCAAGAACGCTCCCTACAGGAAAATGACCAGTTCGTGGTCATCAAGGTAGTTTTGTTACTGGAGCCAGAAAGAAGTGGATTTTGAAGCCCTTGCCTGCCATGCAGACTTGCACTGAGGGTTGTTTGCAGAAAGGAAGGTAATCTTTTTATAGAAGCTACAGAAAGGTAATGACTTGTCTGTGCACCCCAACACAAGCCTCCTCCTATGGGTGCATGCATGTTGGGAAGGACTTTTCACCCCTGCTAGAGAAGAAACAGGGCCTTGCCACAAAGATAAAGACTTCACACGCAGTGAGGTCAGATTAGCCTTGAAATCTCTCCTCCCTGATCTTTTGCTGAAATCCTTCTGTTTTGCTTGCTTTTCTCTTCCTTCCCAAATGGCTTCCTGGCCTCCTCTTTAAGGGGGCACACCAGGGCCTGGAGTAGGGGTCTCTGCAGCACTCAGAACAGACACCCAGACAGCTGCAGTGAAAGGGATGCTGCAATCCTAAATGCCCTGTGCGCTCTACATATTGTGGAGAAAGCTGTTGCATTCATCAATGTCAGATGCAGAGTTTGAATAAATTTGAATGCACTCAAGCGTGTTCCCTGCAGTTTTCTATAATATCACTTTCCAGTTTGAATATTTCACTTACTTTTTTTCAAATTTCTTTTTATCCACTAGTATTTCCTTCTTTTTATCCTGTCCTCCCTTCTTCTCCCTCCACCTTACTCCCCTCTCCAGGTTTTTACATTTGTAAGCCAAGCAACTGGACAAGGAAGCCATGCTGCAAGCTTCATCTCAGCAGTGTCCTGAAAAAGGCAGGCATTGCACTGATGCCTTGGTCAGTTTGAATATCTTCCCACAACAGAACAACATCCCATGGGACAAAGTGGCTAGCAGAAATAAAGTGTTTGAAAGGCATTGGTACAGAATCAACTTGTGAGCGTCGCATAGGTGGTTCGTGGTTGCCTTGAGTTCTGTGGGGCTTTGACTGTGGAAAAAGAACAATAACAGTATCATGAGCCATCAACAGGGTTCCAGCCATCCATGGGCCTTGAAAGTCAGAGCTACTCGCTGAGAAGCAGCAGGTCTGCGACTGATCTCCTGCTGGCACTGCATGGCAGTCTCCTGAAGTTACTCTAGGGCAAACAATGTGAAACGAATTCATGCTTTCCTCCCTCTTCTTTGCCACCAGCTTGGAGTAAATCTATCAGCCCCTTTTGTCCCCCACACTTCAGTTTGTCCTCTCTGTAATGGAAACTATGCTTAGGAGTGTGTTCAGAGGTCACTAAGTGACCTGATAAGGGGTTAATTATACTCTTGACCAGCCAAAGAAAAGGGGGTGTTATTTGTAACCCTACTTTTGGGCTAAATTTCTACACCTCCTGTACAAGTAGGAAGGGACAAGGGAGAGAAATGGTTTGTACCAAGTTGACCAGCCAAGCACCTCCAAGATGGTCAGCCCTTACCCAGGACTCTGTGTTGGCAGCAGGGTCGGGGAATCATGTGTGTTTGGGACCATGAGGGGAAAAAGCGCTGACAGCACCAGAGAATGAATGAATTCTGCTGCTTATATTGAGAATTCACTGCTCTCCCTTGTAGTGAAAACTCTATGATCTTGTGACTAACCACTTTCCCCTTTCACTGTTTTTGATTTATATCCCATTACTTTGCCTGTTTGTGCCTTGCAGACATGAATTTTTTCTCTGACATCTCCTATGCAGCAGCCACGTCAAAGCCTTTGATAAAATAATAGTGGTAAGACGTTTGCATGGCTGTTTTTATGTTTCCAGGGATATAGACATCAATTAAAACTCTTCATACAATCTGATCCGTCGTTATTAAAGGCATTAATACTGGCACGCCCCTTAGATTAGGGACTGCTCACCGGGCGATGGAGGAAAGCAGGGAACATTGCCTGCATGTGTCCCTTTTCTGCTTAGTTCCCATGGGGACCTTGCTCTGAGGACAACTGCCACAGGCTACTGAGGGCACCAGTGGCTATACTGAACTGGTTGGGGGTGGTAGAGGGCAAAGGCATCCCATGCACTAGCAAAGCACAGCATCACCCTCCCAGCACTTCTCATACCACCACAGGACCTTGAATAACAAATACCAGGTGCCAGAGCTACTTGAATACATGCCTCAAGGGATGGCAAGAGAGGGCAGCTGAGACTGCAGCCATGGGGTGCTTGGTGCTGAGCATTCACTTAAGGAAAGGTAACCTTCCACAATATAGGTAAAATTGAGAGGCAGAGTTGAGACAAAGAGAGAATATCTTTCTTTCCCATGGCAACTTATATAGCATTTCCTTATTGAACATGTCCATGTGTTATCAAATACAAGAAACACATCTTAACCAGGAGGAAACTGAGGTTACATTGGTTATATTATTAGATACCACAGAATATATCTGGTTGGAAGAGACCTCAGAGATCATCCATTCCAACCCTCAGCTCAGGGCACTGTGGAGGCCATGCTGTAAAAAATGGCATCATCACCCAGGGTTTCACTTTGTAAGGCAAACCAGAAGGTCTGAATTATAGCTTCCTGCAGTCTTGTCCAGACTTGTGTGTGCCCAGCTTTTCTCATTCAAGACAGCCCAAAGCAATTCCTCCTGGAGATGCAAACAGTTGGTGTCCCCATCTAACCTCAGCACAATGCCTCTCATGGGGGAAAATCTGATTTTGCAGTGAACATTTTTAGAGGTAGGACCTTTCCCTTATCTCTCCAGCATCACCACCATGCAGAACAGTTTTCTCCTGTTGGCTAAAGGCTCCCTTTGGTGACGATGCCTTCCTCAGTGCTGTTAGAGGACTCTATAACTGGTGGTTTACAGGCTGCTGTCTCTACAGTATTTACATTATTTCAGTTTATTTCCCTTCTCCCTCCTCCCCCCCCCCCTTCTTTTTTTNTCATCAGAAAGAAACTTGGCATCTTTCATGGGAAAGGACAGCCAATATAGTCAGATAATGACCATAGAATCATGATAATGACCTGGTCTCCTCTCCCAGCCACATCAGCCACCTTTCCTCTGTCTTCATGAGGGCCAGGCAAAAGATGGTGCAAATGCTTTGAGATACAGTAGGGTTCAGTGACAGTGTGGACCCTCGAAGGGGAAGGCTTTTCTGCCATCCTGGGAGGGTACTAGCACAGCGGGAACTTCCTATATGGTTCACCAAGCAGGATAAAGATGGGGAAAGCTCTCTGGAGTATTGCCTCACCTAGTTTTGCCCTGGGGTGGAAAAGATGCTTGTCAGATTAAAACACCGTTTTTGCATCTGGATGAAATTTGGGCAAATGCCTGCTTGCCAGGCACATTGAGATGTGCCAGCACAGCCGTCCCTGCCCCATCGGTCTATGCTGTGGGCCTGCAATTGAGGCAGGCAGGAAATTCAGCCCCCCCCAGACGAGTGCTGGGGAGTGTCAGGGAGAGCCAGGTGTGTGTGCATCCTCCATTTTGGTGTCTGTTTTTAAGCACTGCCTTTCCATGGCCCCAGGGGAACGGGGGGGAAGCATGTGTCTCTCAGGCACACAGCAGCCCTGACTGGGTAACGGTGCAGAACGTAAAGTGTTGTCTATTAGGTAGGAGACTGGTTAATACAAAGAGTTGTTGGTAATAACAATGTCCTTTCAGCGGTGACAGAGACAAAGTACCTGCATGTGGCGTGTACCACTGCGTTCAGCGAGTGATGGTCGCAGGGAAGCTTTTGAGATCATTTGAATTTCACATCCAGGGAGAGTCGGCCTATCATTAAAAAACCCTAATTTCAGTGTCAGGTGGAGTTCCAGGTAATCGATCATAGTGTCAGCTGGCACAGGCTTTCCTTGCCTCCTTGCCTTGCCTCCAAGTCAGCCTTGGTTTTTTCCAATTAAACTTGTTGCTAGCGATCCAGAGGGAAGTGTGGGAGTGCAGGAGAGTCAGACCTCTTGGTCCCCTTCGTTACTGGCTAGGTGGGGCTGACAGGACCAGGAAGGTTGGGCTGAGGTCTGGTATGGGATGACTATGGTTAGGGGGCAAGGAAAAGGGACAATGCAGCAAGGTGCAGCAGGGACTTGGGGGTGGGGGACTGATCTCAAAACATCACTGCATCTTGAGAAAGGCACCACATTAGACCCTTCATGTGTTACTGATGCTGCCAAGCCTCACCAGCCAGGTTTGCTGCCTTACACATCCTCTTTACCCCATCAGACTTTAAAACTCCCTGTGCCCCTGTGGGCCTCATCCTATACTCACAGTCCTTGGCATCTTCATCTCACACCTTTCCTCCCATATTCCAGTGCAGATATCTCCAACATCCCCAGCTCCTCTCATCCTGCACCAGCCAGCTCTCCAGGGTCCATCTCTTGTTCTCCCAAGTTAGATTCCCTTTAATGAGTAGCATAAGGATCCAAGTTCCTCTCTATAGACTCAGTTACCAGGGCAACATTTTTGGCAAGAGAATTTTCTGGTTACAAAACAACCTTCCCTTTCTCCCAAAGGTCAAATCTTCATGAGGAACTGCTATCCATAGAAACATACTGTTTTCCAATATATTTCACCCCAGTTTTAAAACTCGTATCTGTAACCACAGTTGACTGAAGAGGCTTCATACAGGAGGAGAAAAATACTTAAAAAATAATGCCAATGAAAACATGCTTTAGAAACTGAAGGAATCTGTTAGAAAAAAAGCTTTGAATTCCTACATGCATTCTGCAGGAAAAGCCAATTCCATGGTACTGAAACACTTCTACAACATTTGCTGAATGCTCTGACTAGTTCTGCTTGCCACTGCAACTATTTTGTAGCTACGGTTTAGGAACAGTATTAGAGTGACCATTTACTGCCACTTTTACCTTCATAGCAGAAATACCAGCTCTAAGCCAGACGAGGACTCTTTGTTTTATGCACCTCCTGGAAGACAGCTGTTAATCCAAAAATGCAGAAAACAAATAGGGCCAGACTTACTTAAGAGGCAGGGTGCAGACTCACACAGAGAATTATATGTCTTGTCTTATGCAGGACTGAAGTGCCTAACCCAAACATGACAGTTCAGAAGAAAGGGGCTGCAGCAAGGGTAAGAGATAAGAGACATACTGGGGCAGGATTGCTCTGGTGGACTTCTTGTGCTCAGGTCTTTCATGCTCAAGTAATTTCTAATGCCATAGAAAAGCAGAGGGAAGTGACTCTGAAGGTCTTTGTGGGGTGAGCCACGTCTCACAGCCAAAGATCACCGAGGGGCTCTCTGAATAGGTCATTCAGGGGTTTGCAATGTGGATGGTCAGCAGATAGCAGTTGGAGGGAAAACAAAAACTTGACCTCAATTGCTGGTACAGGCATAGCTGGAGTGCAAGCCTCAAGGAGATAGGAGGTGGAATAGTGCAGGCATGAAGCTAGAGTGGCTGTCTCGGTGGTGCAAGGATGCTCCTCATTTTTGCTAGGCTGCCTCTGAGTTGTCCAGGTATCTACATGACAAGGAATGGTCAAACTGATCTAACTACAGCATTGCAGAAATGTAATCTTTGTTTCCAAAAGAGAAACTGGGCAGTGGGGAAGATGCTTTGTAACACTTAACCATAAAATTGGGCAGGGAGCCCAAACCCAGAAAGCTGAGGTTAGCATCCTTCACCATCAGATCAAAGGTCATGCAGATCAGGAACATGCAGCCAAGACTGGAAATCTTTCGTGTGTAGTAAATTGGCCAACCCTTTTATGCCAGTGCTGCAGAGGGACACTGCACCCAGGGCCCATGGCGATTTCAGTGAATTTTCTAAGCTCAAGAGGTACAAGAACCTGACAAAGAGTCCTGCCTTTGCTCTTCTTGACATGGAGCTGTGCTGGGCATAGGGCCAGATGTGAGCAGCAGAGACCTTCGTGGCGCTCTTCACACATGGGTACATGGACAGGACTTTCCTCCTAGCCACAGTGTCCTCCCAAACTTGAAACGGCTCTTGATCTTGAGGAGTATCACTCAGGAGTGGGTCTCATGCAGCTGAGAGTTTTGCCTAGGTGGTGACACAGGCTGTACTGATCATGTCGAGACAATTCTAATTTCTCAGCCTGGTTAGTCAGATACTATTTATAACCCAGTTAATTGCACAAGACCTTCAGTGAGGAGTCCGGGCTTACTGCACTGGATCACCAGTAAGTGGCCTGGACTAATCCACCACATTGCTCTGTGAGCACATAAACTACTATTAATTTTTGCAAGACCCCAAGACAAAGAGGCACGAGGAAGAGTGTGGCTCTGTTCCTATCTGCAAGGTATTTTAGTCACTTCTCACCACTTCTCATCTTCCTGATCTGCAGTTGGAGATGTTAATTTCTCATCTGGCTGTGGGGTAGAGAGTGCCCTGGCCTGAACTTGACCAGATGAGTGTGACAGTCCCAGGCCTGCTTCTCTCTGAGACTTGATCTGGGGTTGCCAGAACAAGTGGCAGCTGCTGCAGCTCCACAGGGGGCTGGGAGGAACTTGGATCCTACATGATGCCCAGAGGAGAAAACAATTGCCTTTGTTTCAAGGACACTAAGCAAGCATTAAAAAAAAATATGTGTAAACTGAATAGGATGTATCTTTGAACAGAGCACAGATTTCATCAAGTCATAGAGACTGATTGACATACCTGAACTTCCTTCTCCTGTTTGTCTCTCAGGCAGGTCTTCTGGATGCCATCTGAAGATCTTTGATGTCTCACAGAAAAGCTGGCAATGGTCATAGCTCGTTGAGGTTACCTCTGTGATGCAGGTCCCCAAAGGATAAACCTCAGTGACCATGCTGAGATATCTTGCTTTGTGCCTTCAGAGGAGGGCAGACTCAGAACCACGACAATGCTGTTTCCCAGCTGGGTACACATCAAGGTGTAGAACCATGGTCATCTTCACACTGGTGCACAGATACCTGAGCTTACAGACAGATGCAAATCACGGCCAAGCATTGGAGCCTGGAAGGGGGACACTGATGTTTTGAGGTAAATTTGCAGCTCAGATGCTGATCCTCAGTGTGATCTGGAATGAAGCACCTCACCTCTGGGCTCCGGATCTCTCTTCACCAGGGTTATGGCCCACAAATTCAGTTTGCCTTAACAGTCTCTTTGGTGTTGACCTTCCCTGTGGCCTTGCACAACATCTCAGTTTGTCCCACTCACACCAATAGTAGCTGCTGCAGTGGGAGTAGCAATGCTGGAACCATAATGCATAACGGGTAAGGTGAGGCCAGAGCTGACACTGCCACCTCCTAAGCTTATGGTAACAGTGACAAATCTCTCATCGTTTGTTCCTTCCTTGCCTGGCATTTTTGCTTCTCTTTAAATGGAGTTTATCATGGTGCAATGGGCTTTTTTCCAAGTTAATGTCTGTCAGCTCCCATTTGTTCAAACGACCTTCGTAGGCTCAGGGGAATTTTAAAAATAAATAAAGAAAGGCCTGGCAGAGTGCTTAGGGAGGGCTTTACCTGACAGTCAATGATAGAGACACCTCTGAGCCTGTGAGCACTCTGTCCTCCCAGGACCAAACCAGGGGAAATGGACTGATTAGGGGAAAGACTTTGGGGCTCCAGGGATGTCCTTTTGATGGAAGAGAGGACAGAGCTAAGCCTCAGACACAAGACTGCTGCTGGCAAGGAAGGGGAAGGGCAGCATGCAGCACTCACTTCCCTGAACCTTTCTCTGGCTCCTATCACTCCCACAGCAGGTACCGTGCTGGTGTGTGGGTGCACACAGTAGCCCTCAAAGAACCCACAAAGGGTACAGTCCAGGTGCTCTTTTCTTTGCTTCTCTCTCACACCAATAATCTCCTCTGAGAAGGTCTCTTCCTGATGACTGAATGCAAAAATCAGGTCCCTTTGGCTGGGTTGTTCAGGCTGAGGTTGGTACTGGGAAATGGCAGACCATGCTCTGCCTTTGTGGGTAGTTGGATGCAGTCTCAGCTTTGTCTTCTGGAAAGGCTAAAGTCAGTTTACCAGAATTTACCCCAGCCAGAGGGGCAGACTAGGTGGGAATGTGGCTGGAATTAAGTATTCAACAACAAAAAGGGAGGAAAACAACTATAGAGAAAAATCAGGGCAGAAGAAAACTGAGGTGGAGAATATGACTGAGAAAAGAAAAAAATCAACATTTCACTTGAACCTAACTAATAACACAAGAGAACAGGAAAGAATGAGAAAATCAGAGACATACAATTTAAATCTGGCCTTTTTAAAGTGGGCAGACTTCACAGCATTATCCAAACTTCCTGAGCCAGCAAGAACACCAAAATCTGTTTGGCCAAGAGCCACAGGAGACCTGAAAGAATGGGTGCTCTGGGAGCATTTCACAGGGATACTGCAACTGGAGCTGGGCTAAATTGCAGCAGGGGCCCATGAAGATCCATTTAAATGGGTTCCTGCTGTCTTCTTCATTATCATTGCTAGTGGTGAGGTCTTTAGCCAGCAGTCCTTTGTACGCATGGGCTTACAGCCAGCTGCATGCTATAGGCATGACTCAAAGGTCCTGCTCAAAATGATTGAAGGCACACCATGGCTGTCCCTGGCTTAGCAAGAGGAATTTGGGGGTTTAGTTTGTCTTTCTGTCTTTGACACTGTCATGGCATGGAAATTCAGGTAAGGCAACACTCTTTTGCTTACTTTCTTCCACTGCATTTCTGTGGTGCTCAGCACAAGGTCCAGGAGGCAAATGGTAACAGTAATCACAGTGATAATATGGGCTGAGCCGTTTGGGATTCTTCTAAACACTTCTACATCCAGTGCCCAGGAAGAAAATGAGAGTGGTCATTCAGATTATCACAATGAAAGAATAGGTAGGGTCAATCAAGTTTTAAATTAATGGTTATTGGATTTTGTTACTATCCTTCTGCACAGCCAAGCTCTTTCTCAGCCCTTGCAGGAAGTGCTTACAGCAGTCCTCTCCACCCCACTTTCCTGTGTTTCTGTTTCTGGCCTTTCCCTGTTACTACATGGTCTGTAAAGCCAGCTACAGAAATCATAGAACCATCAAGAGCTATTGAACATCCATTAGCTGATATTTGGGCATTATCAAGGCATATGATGAATAAAGATCCCTTTGGCACAGTAAACAATACTCCACGGGGGCAGAGTTCAATGACAATCAAGGCTTAGAATTAGGCTCTGCCTTCTGGCCTGGCAGCAAAGACCCCTGTCCTTGCAAGCTGTCCCACATCCAGCCTTCCCTCCAGACCACACCTGAGTCAGCAGAGCTTTCCACAGTGCCAAGCATTTTAACTCCACACCAGGTCTAGAGAATCCAGCCCACATCTGGACCCCAGTGTTCACAAGAATCTCAGTGTATTTTTTTATTTTAGGTCGGACTGTTGAAATAAGAGGCACTATTATTATTTTCATCTTGGTTCTCTTTAACTTGAGCAAAGCAAGGAACACATTTCACCAGCTATTTCACACATACACACAAACATGAACATCCCTGAGAGGATGCCAAATAGTGGTATTGTATTTGTTGAGGCAAGAACAGGGCTGTGGAAGCATCCATCAGCACCCTGTGTTCAGATCTTCCTTGTCCCATATATGAGTCATAAACTTTGCCAAACCAAGGAATTCATTGCAATAGTGTCTTGCTGAGAATAGCAGAGAATAAGCCGAGGTGAGAGTCTACTGCATCAGCAAGGCCCTGCAGTCAAACCAGCCCCATTACAAAGCACATCCTGGCCTCACTGCAGTCTGAAATGGTGGCCCTTCTGCTGCTATGTGACACTATGCAAGACAGGACAGGCTAGAACCGGCCATACTCAGAGAAAAGAGACTTGGCGGCTCAATAATTCTCTCCCTAGCATGAATAAGTTGGTTTAAGGTCTCGTCTGTACAGCTTGTGTCATACCATGGGGTTTTTACTTGGTACACTCTTGCTTTGCCAGAAGTGCAGATTTAGGGCCAAAATCAGAACATATTTGCAGTGACAACATATCATAGAGTCATAGAATCAGTTAGATTGGCAAACATCTTTAAAATAGAATCATAGAATCAGGGAGGGTTGGAAGAGACCACAAGGATCATCTAGTTCCAAGACCCCTGCCGTAGAGAGGAACAC
This sequence comes from Psilopogon haemacephalus, assembly GCA_013396835.1. Taxonomy (NCBI): domain Eukaryota; kingdom Metazoa; phylum Chordata; class Aves; order Piciformes; family Megalaimidae; genus Psilopogon; species Psilopogon haemacephalus. The sequence goes on from VWZI01022775.1 coordinate 194,035, forward strand.
CCTACAATCATAAGGTCCAAACTTTAATCTAACATGACCAAGATCACCACTAAAACATGTCCCTAATTACAAGTATGCCAGCCTATTTAAGGTCTGTTATTCTCTGTTGGCAACCCTAGGTGCATTTTTTGAGTGTAAATGAAAAGTTGATCTGGCTTCAGACCTTCCATGGTCGTTGACATGACTATCAAGGGATTTGTACACGATTCCTTAGAATGGAGCTTCAAACACTATCAACTTTCTCAATGGAAAGAAGTGGAATAAATAAATAAACTAAAGTAGTGTTGTTAAAGAGGGGAACTGAACATAAACATATACAGCAATGCCTGCCTGAGTCTGCAGACAGCCTGGACTGTAGTTGAGAAAGGCATGAGCTGCCTACACCCATCTCAGTGTGTCAGCTCTGAAACCTAATGCTGACACGTTAGAAAGAACTACTCAAATGGCTTTCCTAGCTGCAAATTTTTGCAGATGCCTGCAACTCTTTTAATTAGCCCTCAGTCCCAGGTTATTTTCTGATTCTCTCAAGAAGGCAAAACATTCAACAGCCAAACCAACTTTGGGTCTCTCATGTTACAGATATTTTTGGTACGTTCAGAATGAGAAATCATTTCAAAACACAGGAACACCAGAGAATAAAGACTTTACCATACATTTCAATAAGTTTAGGAATCTTGGAATGATTCTATTGTTCGTGATTCTCTTCAGTTTATCTTTCCTGGTAGATCATACTGCAGTCCTGCCTGCATGCCTCCTTTCCCTTAGCAGCAGGGATCACACCACTGCGCATCTCATCTCAGACTCAGTACTGCAGCAGTTTGATCAGGACCGAGGGCTGCAGTCTCACCAGGGGGAGGCACTGCGGACTGGAGACTGGAGGGAGGATTTTACTGGAGATGTCCTGGTGAGCTTTGGAGTGGCTTTTATCTCTGAAACATGAGAGCACATAACAGCTTTGGGGTTTGTTTATTTAATTAATAAATTACTAGGAACAGAGTTGAAAGCTGAAAGGATTGTGCAAGTTGCTAAGTGTCTTGTTGTTATGTACCCAGGTTCCCACTTTCCCTTGTATTATGGTTACACAAATGAAATAAAATCAACTTGAGTCTTCAGACAAGCTGAAAAAAAATCCCATTGTGAGTGTACTTACTGCCCTCAGCCTGATAAGGCAAATCCACCTCCACTTTCGCCTTTCTTAAATGCCCTATCCATCCCTGTGTCTCACTGGCTTCAGCTATCTCTACCTCTGTCCCATACAAATCCATACAGAGGACCATTGTCAATCACACTCATATGTCTGTCCATCCGTCCGTCCATCCATCCATCCATCCATCCATCCATCCATCCATCCATCCATCCATTCATCCATCCTTTCCTTGCTGTTTGTCTGTCTGTGAGAATCAATCCTCTAGAGCATTTAATTGGTAAAGATAGAAGCAAAATCATCTTGAGCAATGTGGAGTTCTTTGAGAGGATGCTCCAATTCTGGGCAGCAGCTGGGGGAATATTTGTGTTGGCCCACAGTTTTCTCTCTCTCATCCCCTACTCAAAGGGGGCAGCAGGCAGTATGCTACAGCAGGGCTAGGATCCTCTGTGCCAAGCATTTTCTCCCTTTATGCTTGCTCCTGGGGAGTCTATCTGGTAGAGCAAAGTCCGCTGCCCTCCCTCCCATTACCCTCCCTTTCCCCACCAGCAGCCCCCAGCCCAACAGAGAGCCCAGGCTGGATGGAGAGCCTTTCTCTCCAGCGTGCCGCACTATGACAGATGATTGACTCGAAACAATATCTAAGGCGATCAGGATAAAGTACCGACCATTTCAAGGCTCAGCAGAATTCAAATTCTAATTAGACTTCTCACCACATTCCAAATAAAAATTGTTCCCCTGATATCCTTTTTGCCTATCAGGTGTCTCTCCCTGATCGCTGGAACAAAACGCATAAAGAAAGTGATTAAAGCCATAACAAAGGCATAAAATTGAAATTATCGCTGGTATCACATCTGGGAGCAGAGTGTGTCACCACATTGCCCCCCTCCCTTCAGAGTGCTCCCTCCCCAAATAGACACACACGCACGTCCCCCCATAGTTCTCGCCTTGGATGTGAGCAATGGGCTGGGGGAGAGGGGGTGGAGGGGATGGGAGAAGGTCTTGTTACAGTTTAGAAGTTATCCATTTCCTTGGTCTGGGAGTGGCATCTCAACTCACACCCCCTGACCCCACCACCTCCAGCCCAGGGCTGGGCTGGGGTTGAAGAACATGTGAATTTCCCCATGGACTCCAGTTCTGCTTTACATCAGCTGAGGATCTGACCCATGGCACCTGCAGATGCAACACATGCAGATGCTTGAAGCATACACACCAAGGGAGGGGAAAACACATAAGCACAGAGGCCTCCTCACTGCTCTCTAATGAGCACACAGACAAACCCTTCTCTAGGGCATACATCCTCCTGCACACACACACAGAGCAGAGTCTCTCATGCACCATACACATGTCAGAAGATTCCTCCTGCCTACTGATGCCTGTGGTACAGCCAGAAAAACCACCACATGCTGACAGGGTTCACACAAAACATGTGTAAGTCTACTATCTATTCCCTACACACACAGGCACAGAGGGCTATTAATCAGCATTCAGTCAGAGAGCCCCCAGTGTGTTCCACCAAACCTGTACAGAACATACATGTAATCTCTAAACCTGAGCACGGCGACCTACGCAAAGCAAATATCACACACACTAATTCCTACACCATGTGCCCCCTTTGCACCTGCACTGCCAGCACACACATCTAGACAAGATACATATCATCCTGATACAGCCATCTCACCTTTTCATTTTTTTTAAAGTGTCATCCATTTGCAACATATATATATATACATATATGTTCAGTCACACATATCATATTTATTTATTTATTTATTTATATACACGTATGTATATAAATATTTCACATACCCCCTCTAATGGAGTAATGGTCACTAACGCATAGACCTTACACTCACATGCATGTGCACACACACGCACATTTACACTCAGCACAATGGTCACTCTGCCAGCACGCTGCAATCCAGGTGTGAGCTCATTCAGACAGGCTGAAAACACATGTGCCCTGCTAGGCAGGGAGGAAACGAGCCTGGTCCCTCTCCCTCCTTTTGCATGGATGCAATGCCATAGGCACAAATAACCCTACTCCTGATTTACACTGACGCTGGGGAGCAGGCTGACCCTCAGCCGAACTGGCACCCAGGGCTGCTGGAGGGACATTTATGGCAGCAAGTGCCCAGCCGTAGCAGTGGGCACCCTGTGCCAGGGCTGCCCTTTCCTCTTCCTGGATCTTTGCCCTGCCTCAGTTCAGCTCAGGATGCCCTCACAAATGGCCCATTTCATTTTTCAGCTGCACGAGGGGCCACTCCAGAAGAGAGTTAAAAAGAGAGAGAGTAAGGGAGAAAAAGAAAGGGACTAAAGCGATATAAAATTAAAAGGTAAAAAGCAGGAACGCAAATGGGAGAGAGCTCTTTCAGCTTTCACATTATTAATGACTCTTCAAAAAATCGGCGAGTTTTCCAATCTTCTCTGAGAAGCGCTTGAAGGAGCTCACAGATGAAACTGACCTTCAAAATGTTCTTTGGTCTTTAGTTAAGAAATTCGCTCGCCATTATGGCATCATTAGGGAAACAAGGATAAAATTACTCCATGGTTAATGACCTATAGTATCTCCCCACCAAAATTTGTTTCAGATCTAATAAAACTGTGCTTAACACACTCGGATGAGTTATGAGGACTGTTCTGCAGGGTATTAAAATGTGGAAAATAGATTTTCCGAAGCTGGGGGGACTGGACTTTTCGAATCAGATAGCAGAATGGAATTTTCTGGGCAATAAATTCTTCCATGTCTCAATTTCATCTCGCTCTCGCTCTCTCTACCTCTCTCTCTCTCTCTCTCTCTCATGCTCTCTCCCTGAAATGCTAAAGCAACACGGAAATGTTTAAAGTGCAGAAGCTTATATAAACTTTACCCCTCAAACCCCCAAAATAGAGCCCCCACCCTTCAATGCCTTTTTTTGTCCTCCATCTGAGAAGAAGGCATAATCCCTCCGTCAGGAGAGATTTGGTATCATTCACAGAGCCAATTCAGCTGTGAGGCCTTTTTGTGTTGCAGTGTTGTGGTTTGGACTTTGCATGAGCCCAGCAGGCTGCCTGTATCCCTGGGCAGGCACTGGCATGCCAGCAGGGATCAGAGTGGAAGGGAGATGATGTGGGGCTGGCTGGAACATGTGTGGGGCAGCTCTCCCCCTTGCCCCACACACCAGCCTGGGGGCTTGGTGGGAGCACACAGGGGACCACTGCAATTTGTTGTCAGCTCAGCTGTGGCAGGGCACCCATAGCACACATCTTGCTGAAAAGGCACTGTCTGGTGCCTATAGGGTGGTACATGTGGGGACACACTTGCACATGTGTTGGTCCCTAGGCGACATGCACTCAGATGGCAGCAGGCAAATGCATCACTGCCAGAGCTCCAAGTCCCATTGCCATGGCCTATAGGAGGGTCACCGGAGCCCACGGATGGGCATCCTGGGGCAGCATAAGGGCCCGTCTGGTCTGTTGCCTGAAGCAGGAGCCAGGGATTCCAATGGTGCTTTTAGGTTAGTGAGGGCTAGTTACTGCCGCTGAGAGAGGTGGCTTGCGAGGTAATGGCATTTTGCTCTCTTTAAACTTTAATCTTTCCTATTAATTCCCTGCAACTGGAGAATGTATGAGAGTTAATGTTCCATGAACGTGTTTCTCAGCCGACAGTCTCTTCGAGCTAATTACCTTCAGGTGCTAAATGGAGGGAAATTGCAATCCATTTGGATGTGAAAAAATTTCGCCTTTCCAATCCCCTGTGAAACATTCTTTTTCCTGAGTGTTGCAGAAAGAATGCACTTGGCTTCTTTCTTTTTTTTTTTTTTTTTTTTTTTTTCCTAACGTTTTCCTCCCATCACCTCCCAAACCCTCCTCCTCTCTTCCTCAAAACCCCCATCCTCACCAGGTATTCATCTTCTCTCAAAGAGTTCTCCAGAAGACTCTATGGCATGGTGAGTAAAGGAAAGCATCATCCTTAGCACAGTCAAATGGGACAGCACACCAGCCAAGGAGAAGGGAGAAAGTACACACATCCATGAATTCCAACCGCATGCTGAAAACATGGAGGGGAAACAGTGAGGAAGACAGTAAGAGACTTCCTTTGGAGGTCTGAAGTTAAAGTGTATTTACACGCTTAATAACACGCTTATTACAGCCATTTCCCAGTTGTTGAGTTTTGAATACAGAGATAATAGAATTTTACAAGCTACATAAAACCATTACGCTTTTGGATCCAGGACTGGGGAAGAAGTTTGGTAGGACCCATGGAAAAATGGGGGAAGGCAACCAGATCCAAATGAGGACACAGAGTCACAGTGGGCCTGGAAATCAATGTCTTCACATATCCTGACAGAGCCAGGAAGAGTTGGTCAGGGTACATGTGAAGAGGGAAAAAATGGAGGCTTTGGCTAAATGTCCCTTCTATATGGAAGTCCCTGTCTCTCAAGCCCCACAGACAACCACTGGACAGGTTAGACATCTCAAATGAAAGCTCCTGGTGATAAGAGATTCCTCATTTCACCACTAAAGATCCAAGACAAGGTGTGGCAAATATTCACCAAAAAAAAAAAAGAACAAACCCCAAAAAGAACACTTCAGTCATAACCATCACCAACAGGCTTTTATCTACTCTGCCGTTGGTGTTCGTGATACACTTACAGCTGCATTATGTTAAAGGCCTCATGCAACCTTCTCTCAGAATCAACCATTACAATTATCAGGAGCAGAAGTCTTTCCCACAACAGCGTAAATATATTCCAACTGGGAATGGTGTCGCTTGAAAAAATTCCTTGGAGGTTTGCTGAACCAGCAAGATGTTCTTGCAAGATCATTCAAATGCCCCATTTTTATGGCTCTGCTCGTAGTCCAGATGCCACTGAGAGATACAGCTAAACCTGCACTTTGTCAGTAGACTGAAATTGAAAACGTTTATCAATCTCTGTAGACTAAAAGACATGCTGAATTCTTCTAGCGTTGTTTCGGCCATTAGCAAGTGAAGGTGCAGATGGTTTGCTGTTCGTCTCACTGGCTCTCTGCAGAGACACATTCACAAGAAGACGAGTGTGGGGAGCTTGTCTAGAAACTCCATCCAGATAAATCAGTGCAGAGATGATCTCTGGACTCTTCTTGCTCAACCTGAATTAACAACATTTAGCAAATTGCCCTAGATAGGGTTCTAAGCCACCCTTACTAGAGCAATAAGGGCAATGGCAGACAAAGCATGATGACGTTCCAGCATATTGGGAGACTGGTTGAAATCTGGCTCTCTTAAGTATCAACAGGATGAAGTGAGGTAGCAGAGTAGTAACGAAACTCTTGATACTGCAAACATTTTCAACAGGCTGTCCTGGTCACAGACCACCCTAAGGTGCTTGTCTGAGCTCTATTGCTGTAGAATATGAACATGAGCATCTCTTAGTCTCTGAAGGATTAGCTCCCCATGGCTTCCAGTCAGACTTTCTGCCATATATGAAAGTCAGTGATTTACCCAGGACTACCTGAAAGGCAGAACAAAGGGCGGTACCAGAGGTTTTCTGAACTTCTAAAGCACCTTGCCTATCTGTCAGCCCAGTCACACAAGTGGATATCTCTGTCATCTCCACGTTCAGCCACTCCTTCACATATGTATCACACTCCCTTATCCATTTATCTACCCCACAGACCTGTGCTCTAGCCAGGCCTGCTCATCCACGTCACACAACCCTTTGAACATCCAGCCCTCTGCCTTTCCACATTGTTCCATCCATTCTGCATTTAAGGAGATTTTCAGAGGAAGCCCAATAGGTTTCTTTAAATTGTTGGGGTATTTCTTAAAAGTGGAGGTTTCCCCTGTGGATTGCTAGTTCCTCAAAACTTTATTGCTTTGCTTTATATTGTTGGGGATTTTTTTTCTTCTGTGAGGAAGAACGTGGCTGCAGATGCAGTGTGATTGTAATAAGGAGACCAGCATTTCAGCAGTATTGTCACAAAAAAGTACATATTTTATCTTATTTCTCGTAACTAGGTAGTGTTTGCTAGTCAATATGAGTGGTAGGACTCTACTGACTATAGTCAGTGGTGACTACTCTCTGCTTGAGCCTGAGTTAAACCATTGGCTAAAAGAAAAGGTTTAAGCCAGCAGTCAGTCTCAGCTAGTGCCTTCTGCATGCATAGAAGCACAAATTGTCACAAGATGCACTGAATCTTTTTTAAAACACTGTGCTTTGGGTGCAGGTGGAAATAGACTACACAGGTTTCATCCTTCCACCTCAGCTGTATTTTGATAGAGCTTTCTCACTCATGACACTCTTGTTCCACAGTTACTTTGTCCTTGTGTGCTTTTTTCCCTCTTGCTCTCCAGCTCTGCTTTTCTTCACCTGTCGTCCTTTTCTTGTTTTCCTTCTCAATTTTCCTTTCTTTTACTCATATATATATATACACACACATACATATACATAATACATATATATACATATTATATATACATATCTTATGTATGTATGTATACATACACACACACACACATATATATATATACATATGTATGTATATAAATCTGCAATTAGAAATATTGAAAAAGTATTTAATTCCCAAAGTGTGACTGATAAGAAGGCAGGAGATGTCTTTGTACTTGATTCACTCTCTGTGCGGACTATATTGCAGTAAGTGTTGTCTCTTTTCAGTTGGTTGCTTACTTTTCATTCTTTCCTATTTCTGTTAGTTACACTGCAAATAGCCTAAACTTGAAGGAGTTTGAAAAAGCAGAGCAATACAAACTCTATTTTCCTTCCCTCCTTCCTTCTGTCATTCCTATACTTCTCTGAAGGTAGAAAAGCATCTTCTATAAAGAGGGGAAGAACAAAAACTAAACCCCAGACTATACAGACTCTTCATTTGATTATTAAAAGAGAAAAATGAGGAAAATAAAGAGGAAAATCAGTCTGCTTTGGAGGCAAAAGTCCATGTGAATGTGTGTACCTCAGTACAGTAAATACGTACCCAGATTAATGAAAATATTGCAGCTAGGAATCATGAACCTTACTAATGGTGGTTTAAATAACATCTTTTAACTTTTTTAATCTACTTCAAAACTCCTGTGGCTAGATCAGTATAACCCCCCTCAGACTGTGAGCATAGTTACACTGGTATATGTGTACCTAATACCGGTGTAGCTTAATTTCATGCCGACAAGAGAATAAAGTCAAACTGGTAAAAAGCCTATTTATATCAGTGTAAACACTGCAGGAAAATGTACTCTGTTTACCCTGCGGCTACCATTAAAATTCCTTGTACAGATAAAGTTAGAATGGGAATCCTGCCCACCCACCATTTCTCTTCCTTCTGCATCCCATCAGCCCTCATGCCTGTGTCAGCCTCCTCACACTCATGCTGGAGGGATGACTTCATCTTGGAGCCCACACCTACATGTCTCATCAAGGGACAGTCTTGTTTCCCTGCAGAGCCCAGTGAGGACAGATGAGTCCCAAGCTCTACCACCAGCACTGCAGTGCCAAGCAGGGATGAGGGGAGAATGGTGCACATGTGAGTAGTGTTAGGTTTTATCTTCCTACTCAGAAAATGGTCTTTGCTTACATGCTTGCTTTAAGATCAGGAATAAGTCTGGATTTTGTGGAGGAGGGAGGATACATGACATTTTATCAAAAAGAGGAAATATTTACTACATGCATAAGAAGAACAAGGAATGATGAAACTGAAGGAAGACAAAAGCTCATTCCCTTCTCACAATTGTCCATCCTACTTAACTTACAAGATTTTTGAGGCCAAAACTATCTGTACAGTTCTAACACAGATTCCATGAGGCTTTCACTTGGCTCTTGACAGATGTCTAGGGGGCAAATTTTAACAACATACAGCATAGTTCAGAAACTTAGCAGTTGGACTCAAGGAAAGATATTCAAAGGCTCTGCCAAAGTCATCCTGTTAGGCACAGGCACAACTAAGGTGCCCTACCTTCCCATCCTATATCCTGTTGTGGAAAGACAAAAAATAACCTAACAAAAAAGAACCTTTATCATGTGGAATACACTGCAGCCTTTAATGACTTACATAGGATGTGAAAGGCATCTAACTCTTTCACTGTCTCCACATCCTCAAACACAAATATAAATCCATCCAAGACATGCCTTCGAGAAGAGAAGGCTTCGGGCAGACCTTATAGCAGCCTACCAGTATCTGAGGGGGGCCTACAGGAGGGCTGGGGAGGGACTGTTCACAAGGTCTTGTAATGACAGAACAAGGGGGAATGGGTTCAAATTGGCGGAGGGGAGATTTGAATGGGATGCTAGGAAGAAATTCTTCACAGTGAGGGTGGCAAGGCACTGGAACAGGTTGCCCAGGGAGGTTGTGTCTGCCCCTCCCTGGATGTGTTCAAGGCCAGGCTGGATGAGGTCTTGAGCGTCCTGATCTAGTGGGAGGTGTCCCTGCCTGTGGCGGGGGGTTGGAACTGGATGATCTTTGAGGTCTCTTCCAACCTAGACCATTCTATGATTCTATGATCTGCGCTTGTGAGTAGTTGATCAACTCAGACCAGAAGTTTCCAGGCCAAATTCATCACTGGAATAACTTCACTAACTTGAGGGCTGCTTTTAATTGTAGTCAGAAACCAAACTCCAGCCTGATGAGCAGAAAATGAGATGCTATCAGAACCATGTACTTCTCTATCCTCAGAAAGGAAAATGTGCAGGAGCAAGAGCTTTAGCTGGATTCATCCCAAAGCCATGTCGTTCAGAGGCTTGGGATCTGGAGCAGCCCAGGTGTCTGTGTTCTGTCTGCACCAGCATTGGGTCTAAAGTACTGTGACATCCAGGATCAGTTCAGTATCAGGTAACTTGCTCATTAATTTAATCTATAAATCATGCTTCTGATTTTAAAATGGCAAGGACAAAACACACAGTAAAAGGTATGAGAGACACCACAGACACATGGTGAGGGAAAATGCTTGCAAAGACAATGTTCTAGGTATAACATAAAGATAATTTCCAAAAGTATAGAGAGGATAATCTCCTTGGAAGAGTTATCAAGAAGGGGTCATTAGTACAGTCATACAAACTTCATGAGCTCCGGGACTCAAGTATAGGTTAGCAAAATGCAGTAAAGGACCATCTAAATCATCAGTGAAACACAGTCACTCCTGGGGAAGAATTCAGCACTTTACTTACAAGAATGGAAGGTTTTCTCTAAGCCCCTGGCACTTAAGCACGTCCTGAAATACTATCACTTGCTTAAATTTTCTGTTCAGGAATGACTAATGAAACAAGAAAATACAATTTTTGAATGCTCAGTCTTTCTTTGGAAAGTTGGCATTTAATATGTAGCTCTCCTACCAGTGTCTTTCAATATTTAAATGCGAGAGAAACCAGAATATTATCACTGAAGAAATTTTAACAGCGATAAGAATTAGTATATCTGTTTTCTCCATGACAGGATTTGCAAAAGATTTATAAGTGTGGACCTGATGAACAAAATAACAAAATTCTTATTATAATTTACAGGAACACAGACATATAAACACATATCTATCTGTGTATCTGTAATACACAGTGCCTGGTATATTAAAATTTTATTGCCAAATTGAATACCATATAATAAGTTAAGCTGACAGAAACATAAAGATCAGCGTTAGATGGCACCCAAAGCAAAGCAGAATTTTGAGGAGGAAATTGCTCACTACCCCGCCATGTTTTGGGGGGAACTCGTAAGATACCTGAGAATCACTGTGACATTTTGAAATGGTGGCTATCTATATTCTGGGGGGGATCTGATAGGGATGCACGGCCCTTTTTATTTTCAGCTGAGCTGAACTCAGTTGTAAGTGCTGAGCCCTTGGACATTTCTTCTGCTTTCTAAGGATTCAGCAGAGGAGAAAATGGGTTTCTAGGTGGTTTGAGGAGAGCAGGAGAGAAGAGAGGCCAACAGGCTGTTCTAGGCACTGTGCTGCGGCGATGCACTGTAGCATGAGATCAGGACCAGAGAAAAGGAGTGTAAGGCAAGAGCCAAGTGTGAGGAGCAGCAAGACCACAGAAGGCCTCCCTTTTGCAAGTCCAGTGTGGCTTTGGCAGAGCATTTTTCAGCTTCAGGGACAGATCTCCCCTGCCTCAGGCCACAGTGGACATAGTACAGTGGCTGTCCTCAGATGGCAAGAAAAGAGAAATGACAGGGTCTTAAGTGAGATGCAGATGTCTAAGGACACAAGAGGGAAGAAGCTACATTAGGTGGCTGTTTGGAGAACATCTTCACAGCATTCAAAACAGTCTGGCTGACACACTGGAGCTGTGCAGGAGGTTACTGGTCTTGCAGTGCATGTGAGGTGCCAGCTGACTGGGAACTTGCTTCCTTAGGCTAGTCACTCCCTTTTAGGTTTTTCAGAGTGCGCCTCCATTAGGAGGCATCCCTCCTCCTGCAGCAGTCATGCAGTCTGGGGCAGACTTTGCAGTTCCCACCAGTGGCACTTCCTTGCCAGATGGCAGGGCCAGCCAATGGGTAGAGGCAGCCACCTCTCTCCTGAGATGCAATGGGTGCTAGGCATCACTGTTGCAGACACCAAGGGATGCCTTTCACATTGTTCTCCCTTGGTCAGGAGAGGTGGGAAGCTGCTGTCCTCTTGGCTGAAGCTCCGGGCAGTGGAAACCCTTCAGACAGAAGAGCACAAAAGACTATAGGGAGACACAAGCCTCGTTTGATAACTCTAAGAGCCAGAATAAATCAGATTACAGATAAATTACTGACTGGTCTCATCTGAAAAGGTGGTCCTGGGAATCTTTACTTGTATTTTAGACTGCTTCCAAACCCAGGATAATATGGCTCTTCTATGGACAGAAATGTTTCCTTGCTTTTTTGCTTTTTTTTTTTTCCCCCCTCCTTTTTTTTCTGGAAATGTCAGTCACATTATTCTGCATGGGTATCACAAGTTCAGAGTGTAACCTGATGGTTTTGTTCAGGGACTTTCATCAGTACTGCCCAACACCCCTGGGGCTTTCCTACAAACTCCTATGTCAAAGGTACAGCCAGCGCAGCACTCATGCACCTCACAAGCCTGATATTAGTCTCTTATAGTGAAGATGCTGAAATCAGCCTGGAAACTTGTATTGCCTCTCCGTGTAAGTTTTGTACTCTCTTATACTGATCTGAAAGTACCTATGAGAAAGGAACAGCAACTTATTCAAAGGAAGCGGGGGGAGATCTGTAGGAGTCTTTGCGTGAGGGTAACAGTGATTTGCACCATAGAAGAGCCTCTAGGTCTTCAACATAAGCTGCTAAAAACAGGCTCTTCTAACAGCCCAGAGGGCAGGAATAAAAAATAAATAAATTTTAAAAAAACACCAAAAAACCTCTGCCTATGCTGCCACCTCCCTCTTCCTCCTCTGCTTGCGACAGAGAGCAGCTGGGGCTGTGCAGACACGGTGCCGAGGTGAGTGTGTGTGTGCCAGTGTGTGTGTGCGCATACACGCACGCCTCTTGGTGCGATTCCTCCTTCCTTGCCAAAACATCTCCTGCTGTTTATTTATTTATTTCTCCCTGATAACGGAGGGGATCGTGTTTCCGGAAGAGTGCCAGCAGATGATACGAGCCCAGGACTGATACTGCCAGCAAACCCATGCCAGCCCTTTCTGCCGGAAAAAATTCATTTTTTCCAGAAGGAAGCCATGAGTGTGAAGCAGAATCCAAATCCGATTTCTCGGCACTTTTTGTTATCGCTCAGGAGCCCACCAGGTGGGGCAATGGAGGGAGCGCACTCAGCTGCAACTCAGTGCCTTAATCCAATTTACAGCTTCTCTTGGAGAGATAATTACAGCCCTGAAACCAGTTAGCACTGTACAAAGAGGCTCTCGAACCAAAGCCCCGATCCTGTCTTTCAAATATTCACCTAGAGTGTCAGGGATTCTTTGGAGAGGGAGGGGGACACTTGAGGTAAACCGCAGTGAATGCAGAAGAGTGTACACAACACCCCTCTGCAGGACACATGTCCCCCACTCACATATTCAAGCAGGTTTCCCACAGGCCCACAGGGAAACACAGTGCAAAACTGTCACCCTCTGGTTCTCCAGCTCTGGACATCCGGGCAGTGGGCAAAGCTTTCTTTGCCAAGCACTGCTGGCACACCAAAGGGGAAGTGGTGATAGGCAACCTGAGGTGGGGAGAGAAGGAGGTAAATGCCTTCCCTGCTCATGGCCACACCACCTCTTGCAGTCATCTAGAGGAAGCCAAACCTGCTCAGTTTTTTTTCTTGCAGTGATCAACTGATCAACGATAGCACTTGGTTTAACACCAAGGTGAAATATCTCTTTGCAAAGACACCATAGCCATCTCCCATACCAAGTGAGCCATCCCTGAAGTTGCTTACTTCCTTGAATTCCACAGCACCTGGGCCTGAATTTTGCACATCCCATTATCCCTCCATTTGGCCCTCATGCAGCTGGTCAGACACAGCTTTAAGCTGCAGGGCTGTCTGATAGATTCACAAGCAGTGAGGATAAGGAGGCTGGGGCACTCCGTGTTAGGCCAAAATGCATGCATGGGTGTCTATGCAACACAGAGGTGTCCAAAACCTGTACTTTTCAGCATCACAACCCTTCCTCCTCTCAAGATTCAGTGGGTGATGCCTCTCCCATCACCATCACAGCATTGTCTTGTGCACCTAGAAAGAAAACATTTGATAAGCTGAGTGCTCTGACATAGCCCAGACAAGACACAAGCCCTTGGAATTTGAGTACCAAAAAGGAGTAGAAAATACATATCTTGTTGGTAGGAATGGCAGCTGGCATAGAAGCAGCTGGAGATAAAAACATTTAGAATGTAAGTAATCCACGGGAGAGTATACACTCTCCCCATTTTAATGTCTGGTTCATAGCAGATGTAGAGTTTTTACCACCAGCTGAACATATGAAATTCTTGTTCTGGGAACTCCTTCTGTGGGTCTGGAAGGTCTCTCAGGAAAGAATCAGGCAGTATAGCTGCAACTGCACCTGCTGCAGAGCACCAGCATAGAGGCAAAAGTAGACTTTTCTTCTCTGCCTCATGGAGAGCTGAAGGAGTCAGACTGGCTCCCTGGCAGAACATCCCCTTCCAAAAGGCCAGAAAGGCCATGGTGAATTTGCAGTGACAGTGCTTTCCCTGGGTGAAAGGAAGAAAAAAACCCTGAAAACCCAAAAAACAAAACCATATTACAAAAAAACTTTTTGTTGCTGTTGTTGTTCAAACATGCAGTCACAAGTGGACAGTGTACTCCAGTTTCAAGCCCTCGCTCTTCTGCTCTTTTCATCTGTGCTCTTGGTCAGGTCTCCCCACTCAGCATCAACAGCTGACAGCAATCACTGTTTCTCACTACTGCGTGTGCTTGTGCTGGCAGGTACAGTCGGATCTGAGCTCTGAAACATGGTAGTATGCAGGAGAGGTTGAAGCTGGCTAGACGCAGGACCATGTCTAGACAGAAGTAGCTGGCACAGTCTGAACTTCTTTCCTTGAAGACCTCTAATTAAGCTCTTTTGCAGGGCAGACATGTCCCCATACAGGTTTGTATCTAAATGGATTAAATAAGGGAAACAATTTTGATTGGAGCCTCCCAGCTATTACCTGGTCCCTGGGGACTGATTATGTAGAAGTTTGTCTTTGCTCTATCAGGAAAGTCCCCAAGAACAGAGATGCTTCGTTCAGCAAGGCTTTGGTTGCTAAGGCATTTGTAGAAGCACCTCTTTTTCCTTTTTTTTTTTTTTTTCCCCAACACAAGCTCATTGTAGTCCTTAAAATGGATATCTGCTATGTATTAGATACTTACACACTGGACAATTTTACAAACTCCTCAGGTATCCTGATAAGTTCTCACTCTGGCAGTAGCTGTGATGTGAGGACCATAAATATATTCCATGTGAGTAGCTACTTATATTTCCTAGCAGTGTGTGTCAGCATCTAATCCTATTATCTTCTTCTTCCCTTTTGCATAATGTTATTGTCCAGTAACATGAAACATAGAAGGTCTATTTTGAAACATGGTGTTCCTCCTTTGGCTCAGGTCTTCTGAATCAGTGCTCTATCCATAGCACTTGGCTTTTCCACTGACTGCTCCTGTGGCATTTCTGATCTGCTAGGAATGTGGCTAAAGGGCAGCAGAGCTTTCCTTCCTAGTGAACCTAGGGCAAAGTGTGGTTCATCTGAAACACTGCCTACACTCACGGGGATGCCATCCCTTGGGCATGTGATATTTGTTTGGTTTTCGTAGCACATCCACCAAGACTGCAACAGTTTATTTGCTTGTGTAGATGCTGGCAAATACCTGGAGTTTCCTGTATTTAAGAGGTCATTTCATCTGCCTCTTTAACGCAGACACCTCTAATCATAGAATCATAGATTGGTTTAGGTTGGAAGAGACCTCAAAGATCATCCAGTTCCAACCCCCTGCCATGGGCAGGGACACCTCCCACTAGATCAGGATGCTCAAGACCTCATCGAGCCTGGTCTTGAACACCTCCAGGGAGGGAGCAGCCACAACCTCCCTGGGCAACCCGTTCCTATGTCTCACCACCCTCACTGTGAAGAACTTCCTCCTAACATCCCGTTTAAATCTCTCCTCTGACAGTTTAAACCCATTACCCCTCATCCTGTCATACAAGACTTTGTGAATAGTCCCTCCCCAGCCCTCCTGCAGGCCTCCTTCAGGTACTGGAAGGCTACTATAATGTGGGACACAACTGCCCCATTAACAGGCAATTATATAGTTCCTTGGGAAGTCTGCAAAGAAGTATACTGGTCTTAGCATTCAACCAAGCTGAAATCCGTGGTTTCCTTCACTTGCATGCATTTGGCATCTGAGATATAATATCTAACTCTGTGCAGTGGAAAGACCTGGACATGCAAAATCACTATGCCAATTGTGTCAGGGCTAGAGATGCACCTGCAGCAAATCAAAGCACCAGACCAATGCTCCAAAAGGGAAAGCAAGACAGCTTCTTAAAACTCTGCAGGCTCCACAATAGATGGCTGTACACACTTCCCCCATCACAGCACTAACTGCACACAAAACTAGGCTGTATTGGGAAAGGCCAGGAGACCTTCCAGTCCTACATTATATCATGCCTTGAGAACAACTCCGGCCAATGGCACCTTCTCCTCTGGGAGACAGACCATCTCAGAGACATTTTACAAAGAAAGGCAAAGTCCACAGCCAGTGATGTTAAAGTCAGTAGTAGTAAACTGAATTACTGTGCTTGGGCTTGAGGGTGTTTTGCTGGTGATTTTGGTCTTCAAATTGTTGTCTGGTTTTCTCAGCACCAAAGAAGCTAGGACATAAGAAGAGCAGGACACCTTTACATGGAGGAGCTTGTATCCAGCAACAGTAGATCAGAAAACTGGGTTTAACCATAATTTTAGAGAAATAACTGTATCTTTTAAAGAGCTTCCTACACTAAGCTAAATTCTGGAAGCCTTGTTTATCTCAGAATGTCATGATTAGGCCTGGAGTCTTTTGCCAAAGCTGTATGTCTTGATTTAGGGAGGCCATCTAATTTCCACTGGAACTATATTGTAAGAACTAGAAATTACTGGGAAAGAACTGATGGAAAACTGTCACCTCTGGTCAGCCTAGTGACTTCACAGGGCAGTGCATGGCTCCAATCTGTGGCATCTCAGAAGCTGTGGTTTTTGTAGCCTCAACACAGGTATTTAATTGGGGGAAGGTGGGGGGAGAGGGGGGCAGGGATCTAATCTTTCATTTCTGTTCTAGCTTTATGTAGATTCAGAGAGAAGCTTCATATATGGATTGGAGAAAAGTTATGTGTTTTTCTGGTATCAGCTGGTGAAGACACCCTGTTCCCATCGGCCCGGTAAGGGTTGGAAGGTTGGGACAGCATGACCCTCTTTCAAACTTGCTTTTGGATGGTGTAAATGGCAACCTGAAGGCTGATGGGAATTTCTCCCTCTCTCTCATTGTGGTCTAAATTGGGATCATTGCACCAAGAACGATGGACTTGAGTAAAAGAGTACTGCAGCCAGAGCAGCTGCCAAGCGGCCATCAAATGAGACTTTGTCAAGACACAAGGGAGCTGGGCTAGGATCCAGCGGATCCCTGTGTGGTTCTCACCCCTTCCACTGGGTTTGGGGCTCTTCCTGCGTCTCTGGAAGCAGCGCAGCCCTCCCCAGACCTGCTGCCACCTCTGAGCTGTGCGGCTGGAGGGGATGGCACATTGAAGCAATTCGCCAGGCTGCATGACAATTACTGACACAGATGCTCCTGTGTCAATATGGGCTCTTCTCTCCGTTCTGGTTACAGCGATGGGTGTGCCTGGCGGGGACTCCTCTCGGCACAGGCCAGTAGGATTATGGGGTTGGGAAGACGCCACGTCTGCCTCGGCTTGTAAGGGCAGAAGCAGCCTCAGAGGTTGTTTCTGCTCCCTCCATCTCTCTAGCCTGTTTGTCAGGGTCTCCAGCTGCCAGCCACACACAAATATTTCCCTCTGTACTCTCCTCCTACCCAAATACCGTGGCTTTCTCTCTGCTGCATCCCTGCCTTGCTGGTTTTGGTGGCTACGGATGAGGGATAGTAACAGTGTTCAGCACGCTTCTCCTGCCAAAGGTTCTGGACAGCTTCATGCCCTCCCCTCTTTTCAGTTTGCTCTCCTCTCCCTCTGCCCCAGTTGCTTGCCTTTTATCTGGGATAGCGATCATTGTACAAGTGACAACACATTACATCCTCCGTAGACACAAGAGAGGTGACATGAGGCAGTTTTTAGGAGAGTCAGGGCAGGCATAAGGAATTACAGGCAAACCTCTGAGAAGTTCTGGGATCTATCTTCCCTTGCCAGTTTTTTTAACTAGCATCAAAGACTATATGCCAGTGACTGAAAAGCAGGGAAAATGCTCACATCCAGTTTTCAAATATTGTTGAACTCCATTTAAATGGAGAAATGTCAACAAATTAACAGCCAGGTGCTGCACATTGCCACCACCTAGCAGAAGCCATTGTCCTCCTGAATACCTTGGATCACTCCAACATCCCTGGGGATGTGATGCAACTATTGATCAGGTCTGCATGAACATAAGGATCCTTCCCTTGGCTGCAGCTGTAGGAACAAGTGAAGAGATGATCAGTCTTCGGCCATTTGCTGTCCAAAGCTGCCTCACCTTGCTTCTGTGGAGCAGGTCAAGATGAGAACATGTGCAGCCTGCGGTTCAGGGTTGCACTGTAACTAGTGTCTGTCCCAAATTTAGACATGGCAGTCAATACTGGAGGCTGACTCATGAAGCACTCTGCTGGACTTCTTCCAGCATATCTTGAGGTGATTTGAGATATTACTGTTTTCAGCTGCTCTTCTTTGTTTGCTACTCCCTGTCTCCTGCAACCATCAGGGGAGCATGTCCTGCTCCCTCCAGGCTGGAGCAGCTGAGGTACAGCTATGTGTTGGCCACTGCCAGCTCTCTGATAGCAGATGGGTCTCCAGGAGAGGGGCAGCAGGGCTGGCAAGTTGGGAGGTGATCATGTTTGTGACAGAGCTCATCACCCACCAAAATAGTGTTTGCTAGCACATGCTGTGTACCACCAGGCCCTTGCTTTACCCTCTAGAGAAGGCTGCTGTAGGCTTAACTTCAGGACAAAACCATCTCAATGTGTATCCTTAGTGCCTTCTCTCCTCTGAGGAGCCAGTATGTGGGTCTGCTGCTCCTGCCACTGCTGCACCAAGGCAAACAGCCCCAAACCAGCTTCCTCCTGCCCCTCTTCNAAGAAAAAATTGACAAGCTCCCTCACTCTCAAAAGAGAGAAATTTTCATTGATTGATTTCTTCATGGCTTCTTAAACAGATAATTAATTCACCGTGAACCTGCGGACACACCGTCGTGAGTCGTTAATATTGTAAATTCACATATACTTCAATAATCGCCTGACCCCCCCGTCACCCCGAAAAACAGATAGCTGTGCAGCCAGGAGGAGGGGAATGGGGGGAAATCGATTTTCGAAGACATGAAGGGATCACCCAGCAAAGGGAAGCTATTGATTCTCTTTTATAAGACACCGCTATAATATTTATTCTTTTGTAAACAGAATTAACCCAGCATCATGGGTCATTCCTATCGAACAACTTTCCCCACATTGCACAGCAATGCTGATTGTATCAGATGAGGTAGAAACATCCAAACTGCACCACCCACCCTGGCCCACACCTCGGCAGCTGCTCAGCTTCTGCCTGTCTGGTCTCACCACCATGGCACTAAACCAGCTGGCATCTGGCTGGCCGCGGCAGGCCTGGACCTGTGCAGGTATTAGCAGCCCAGGAAGTAGCCATGCTGCTGGCACCGTGGTGGTCTTGGGCTGTCTTATGCAAGGCATATGCGGGGGGGAGATGGTTAGGGGGTGCTACAGCTGGAGGCACACACCCAGTGCTTGTGGATACCTGAGCTCTGATTCCCACCTACTAACATCAGCTGACAGAGGAAAGGAGAGCAAGAATGATGATACAAAGAGGAACATCTCTCCATCCCCTAACCCTCTCCCACTCTGGAGAGGTTCATTCCCTGAAGACTCTGCACACTCAGAAACCCATTCAGCTGCAAATGGGGCAGCAGTTGGTGTGCCGATCCCATCACGTTTAATCTCCTCTCTGTCCACCTGTGGCAGAACATGCAGACCAAATGATCTATACAGAGGATCGTGTCCGAGAGCCCCGAGTCTCTGTTACCCCTCTCTTGTACGGGGAGTGCATGGACAAGGAGTAGCAGGGCTGCCTATCGCTGCCCGAGGAGCAGTGGTGTGCCAGGTGGGGAGTGTTCGCTTTGTCCTGGGTTGGCAGTGGTGGGACAGCCCCATGCCCGCCCCTCCAGCTGGGGCCCGGACATGCCAGGCTGCTGGCACTGCGGCTGGCTTCTCTTTGCCTTTCTCCTGTCCCGGCTGGCAGCCAGGGCAAGCGAGAGCGAGCGCTAAATTATGTCAAAGCATTTAAAAGCAGTGGAGGCAGGGGCAGAGGGGGGCCGGGCAGCAGTGGTGGGGCAGGCGCAGGCAGCGGAAGCCCTAATTAAAAGCGGGGCCGCGGGCAGGCAAGGCTCCCATTCAGAGGGCTGACAAAGGAAGGGTCTGTGGAGCAGAACCGGGAGGCGCTGAAAGGAGAGGGCCCCGCGGCGCCCCTCGGCCGCCAGAGCAGCGCAGCGCAGCGCATCCGCCCGGCCGGCAGCGCCTGCCTGACCCGGCCTCTCCGGCCCAACATCCCCTGCAAATTAGCAGAGCCATCGCTTGCGAGGGAGGCTGCAGCGACCTACCCCACGCCCGCTCCCCTTCCTCCCGCCCTCCCCTGCGCCTCCCTCCCCTGCGCCTCCCTCCCCTTGCGCCGGCTGGCAGAGAGGAGACCTGGACAGTGGGAGGAGGAGAGCGGAGAGCGACAGCTCCTCCAGGGTCACCTCCCGGCTCCCTGCTGCCAGACAAGTGCCTTTCCACTCCAGCAGTGCCCTGAATGCGCTAATTAGCCCCCCAGGCTTGGCGCTGGGGAAGGCCGCACCGGTCAGATGACAGCCACGAGTGGCCTGTCCCTCACGGGAGCATCAGTGCGCCCTGGCCTCGGGTGAGATGGGGCTGAGGGAAGCCTGGGCTGGCTGGAGGGTGCCGGCGCTGAGCATCCCTCTCTGCGGGGGCACTCCAAGGTGCGAGGGGCTCAGTAAGGGGTCTGTCTTCCACTGCTGGCCCCGGAGGTGAAGGCAGGGCTGCCTGGCCCTGCTCTTTCTGGAGGCCGACGCTATGAAAGGCTGGGGCAGAAACAAATGAGAGGCCCAGAACTTGTTGAAGGGCAGCCTGTACATCACAGTTAATTTGGGACTCTTTCCAAAACAAAGGCTCTCTATGGCTTTCAACATGTTTACACAATAGTGCACAGAAAGAGCACCTAAGTGTCATCTCCTGCCTCATTGCCTTCCTTCCCCACATGTTCAGCACATCTTTTCCACTGTCTCCAGGCTCTTTTTTGCTACAAATTCAAAGTTTTCTTCTCTGCCCGCACACACTTTGATTTCTAGGCACTTCCCGAGGCTTTGCTGTGAGGCATCCACGTCTGTAACACCCCACACATACCCAGCTGGGGACTCTCAGCACAGGGAAGTTCGTGGTTACATCCTCTTATCCCTGGGCATGAACAACATCAAACTCAAGCCTTAACAGAGGCCACACTATTACATGTCTGTAAGTAAAAATGAGAAAAACGTATGCTTCACATCAGATGGGAATCCCACAGTTGAAGTGGCTGACCTGGGCCACACAGTCTTCTCTATCTAAAGAGAAAGGTAGCTCAGAGATGCATCAGTCTTTGTTTGCCTAGCAGAGGGACAGAAACGAGGTACAAGGAACTACAGAACTCTGGAAGAGTGGTAGGATCAATGAAAGAGCCAGGGGGAGAGAAGGGTCACATGTGAAGAGTAGAGCAGGTGGTTGGGTCATGAATTCCTCCCAAACCCTGTCCCACTTGGCTCCTCATGCAAACACAAAGGTGATGGTCAACAGCTTTCTTCACCTCACGGTCTGCATCATGAAAAACCAAAGCAGAGGACATCTCAGTACACACCTGCAGCTCTATATACCTTCTTTTGCCCGTCTTTGTGGAGTCTGCACCTTAGTAGACCCCAAGACCTCACAGTCTTGCAGTGAACGTGTATCAGCCTCGCTTCTGCTAACACATACCAGTTAAACCAGACTGACAGGTTTTGTCCCAGTGCCAATGCAGAGCAAACCACATCATCTGATTTTAGCTGGCCATGTAATCAAGCTCAAGGATTCATCAGCTCTACATCATGGTGCTCACAACACTCATGGCAGTGTAGTGCCCCTCACTGGCTCTCAGAGTACTCTGAAAACCTGGCAGAAGTCAAAGCTCATCGCAGTTTCTGACATTCTGGTAGGGGAAAAGCAGCATGGTATAGAGGAATAAACAGCAGTCAGCAAAGCAAGACTGTGGATTAACTCATCTTTGATTTTCCTTCCCCCTCACCTTCTCTACCATAGTTCGAAGGGCTTCCAGCTGGGGCCCCTTTTCACCTGTACAATCTCAAGCCCCAGGGACCCCCATCTCACTCCAGGACTCTGAAGATGACTGCAAACAGCCAGGAGGCCTCATGTGGAAACCCAAAAACCCTAGCGAGAATGTAATTGCCTTCTAAGTTAGCAGTGCCAGCATGAGAGGCTGCCTTCAGTATGAACAGCCTTTCCACCATCACATGCTTTACCCAGGTGCACAACATCTTTTGCAAAGGCCCAAGGGACTGAAACAGCTCTGCAAGGCCTTAAGAGAACGAAAATTGCTATCAGAGACTCCTGTTGACTCCACAGCCCACCAAGGAGGCTGCTGGCTTCTACAGGCCATCCCCCATCTGTTGGAATAGCAGGAAGTTTTACGTTAGCAATAAAAAAATAAAAAATGCTGGAGTCCAACTGGTGATTGAAGTCTAGTGCCAGGCTCTGCTGCAGAGACATCACAGCTGCTTACAGTGCCTGCTCTGAAAGAGGTGCTTATTAAACCTTTGCCTTGGGTTTATTTTCTCTGTTTGCTAAATCCAAACATTCAAAACAAAAATCTCTAAGGGAGGACTGCAAATTAAAAGCTTGGTTAAAAAAAACAATAACAAAAAAGCCCTACTAGACAGCTGACTCTGGGCTCTTCCTCTGTTGCCCTCTGGTTTTGTCCATTAGAGGTTACTTTAAAAAGCTCATGGATGCACGGGCTAGAAGTCATTTCTATTTTCTACATGAGAAACTTGAGATTTTTAACTAAGAGACTGGGCTTTTGAGAAGACCTCAAGTAGCCAATACACTCTTTCAAGCTGGCAAAAGGAGTTCCATATCACAGAGCTACCTTAAGATGCCTAATGGAATGTTTTCTCAGCTGAATATTTCTGGTGGAGCTCCTGCCCTTTTTGCCCATCTATCAGGATGCTTTTAGTAGTTGCAAGTATATTCCACACACAAGCTGTGAATACCAGCAAATGAAGGCTAAGGAACAGAGCTGTAAACATCAACATCTAGATCTTAACAACATATCCAGTCTGCAACAGGAGTGGGAAGCTCACAGCCAGTAAGCTAAGTAGCACCCACAGCTTTACATCATATGGCTCAATAGCATATGAGCTTCCCCCCCCTCTAAGTAGCATTGAGCTTGCAGCCGAAATTGTTTGAAAAGCTTATTTAGCAGGTTTCCCACCCTGCTCTGATCTTGGGGAAGCTCTGATTAGTTGCAGGTCCATCTACTGCTGTGCTAAGGACTGAGCTTTCACATCTTCACGACAGGCTGGATGGTGAGTGGCTGGAGAGCAGCTCTGAGGAAAAGGACCTGGGGGTCTGGGTGGATGAGAAGTTCAACATGAGCCTGCAGTGTGCACACGCGGCTCAGACACCCAACCGTGTGCTGGGCTGCATTAAGAGAGGCATTACCAGCAGGGCAAGGGAAGTGATTCTCCCCCTTTACTCTGCTCTCGTCAGACCCCACCTGGAGTACTGTGTGCAGTTCTGGAGCCCCCAGCATAGGAAGGGCATGGAACTGTTGGAGAGAGTCCAGAGGAGGGCCACAAAGAGGATCAGAGGGCTGGAGCACCTCTGCTATGAGGACAGGCTGAAAGAGTTGGGGCTTTTCAGCCTGGAGAAGAGAAGGCTTTGAGGAGACCTTATAGCAGCCTTCCAGTATCTGAGGGGGGGCCTACAGGAGGGCTGGGGAGGGGCTGTTCACAAGGTCTTGTAATGACAGTGAGGGGTAATGGGTTCAAATTGGCGGANGGGAGTTGTCCCTGCCTATGGCGGGGGGTTGGAACTGGATGATCTTTGAGGTCTCTTCCAACCTAAACCATTCTATGATTCTATTATCTTCTGCCAGCACCATCTTAGGAAGCCAGTGTTCCTCAGGCACCACTGTTGTGCTTGCATCCCATACCAAAATACTATTGTGCAGAATCCATGGGAGCATGACATCACCTGCCTGCTGCTCTTCTGGTTGTTCTCAGTGAGCTTGAGGTCCAGCTGTCCCTGGGCCACCGTTCTTGGCAGCACCAGTGCTAAGCCAATCTCCTTTAGTTCTCTGGGCACCTGGGGGGAAGGCAGACTCCTTGTGGAGCTGTGCTGCAAAGCACTGATATGGGTCGATCCACAAGCCGCCCCTGATGTTCTCCGCTTCTGATTGCTACATTTTTTGTGACAAATTGATAAACTGCATCTCCACTCAGTTAAAGATTTGATCTCGCTCTCTTAATCCGCTATCAATAAGATATTAATCGTGCACCCGACCCGTTCTGTTCTCCGTCTGCCTGCAAATCCAATAATCATTTCAGAATTCACAGCTGAATGGGGCACTCCCTTCAAACAATTAATTTCAGGGGAGTCTCATTTATTTTCCCTGTAAGCCTCTTCCCCCCACCCCTCCTCTGCTTGCCCATCTCTCCCCTTCTCCCTCCATCTCCACACTTACTAGCTGAAACTCCTGCTCAGCAGAGAGGTGGTGGGAGTGCAACTTGCATTTGGTGCTGGAACGTCCTAGGAGCTGAACTCGCATTTGCTGCTCTGTACAGCTGATTGAAGTCCACTTGCTCAGCCTCCAGACTTCTCTAAAGATGGAGACCAAATTAACTTCAAAATTAACACCCTGTGCCTGCAGCCAGCTGCTGTGCAAGGAAGGGAGCCAGATCCCAGTCTACACAGAAAGGTGGTGAGTCAGCATACAGCCACTGGGCTGGGGGCTGAGGCTCTGGGTGCCAGAGCACCACTGTTGGGACACTGGGATGAACCTCCAAATGGAGCAGGCTCACCCTCCAAGTGTTCTTGCAAAGAAAACACAGGAGAAGTCTCTCCCTTTCAAGTCACAGGAATATACATACTCCATGGACAGGAGGAACTCCCACAGCCACAAGTGTTGATAGCCATGCAGGAAATTCATGATGCTCACTCACCAATCTCACAGTGATGAGAGGGAAAGAGGACCCCTAAACCAGAATAATCTCCAGTGCTACACTAAGATAGCGTGGTAGTCCCTCTACGACATCTGCTGGCCTCTCCTCTACCACTGGCTCTGTATTTCAACCACTTGCCAGCAGGGTTTACCCATGCTCAGAGCCACATGCCTCAGGACAGCTCAGTTGAGGGGTGGTCAGGTGAGAAGTCTCCATGTGTGTCATGAGGATGGATGAACTGGTGACAACAGAGCTTTATCTGTATATGCTATTGACATCTAATAGCCCACACTACTATCTAAGCACTTCTTGATTTGCACTTTAGAGATTTAGCCTCTTCCCATGTTCCAGAGGAGAAACCAGTTTTCTGGCTAGCTGTGCTCTCAGGTAAGGTCTCATTGCACTATTCTTTCCCTGCCCAGCCTCTTCTCGCACTGCATCTCAACAGCTGGCCCATTTCAGATGATGCTGGTAGGCAAATTGGTCTGTGCAATAATTTCTAGCCATGACATTCATATGAAGGCCAGATACAAAAACAAGAGTAGTTCTTGCCCAAAACTTGCTACCAGAAGTGCTGGAGACCAAGCACAGATTCCATGGAGAGGTTAAAGGTTTCAGGGGGCACCACAGAACACGCAAACTCCTTTGTTGTTCACGCAAGGAATACTAAGGTGAAAAAAAAATAGTTAGAATGTCCCTCACTGACAAAAGACTCCCTCTTGATATACGTCTTGCTTTGTCCTCTTTGTTGTCCTCCTCCTTTGCCTCAAAACCCACAGGAGAAAGAAGCACTATGGTCAGAGATAGGACAACCTAAGAGAGCAAAGCTGATAGCAATAGCTGCTGTTGGCATCGTCGGGAAGGCCAGAGGAAAGGCTGTCTCTGCTCCTGTACTGGGACAAGAGCAGAGCTCTGACAAGCTCTTTAAGCTCCCCAGGCTCCAGAAAATGCTGTGCAAAGTGTTTTAGCAACAAAAGTCTTGAGAAGAACAAACACTCTAATCCCTTAATGAGCCGGCTGATCCCCCATCTTGGCTCTGGCCTCTTTAAAGAGCCACACGCTCCCCTCCTCCCTGGCCCCTGGCACCCTCCAGAGCAACTCGCCACGGCTGCCTCAGAACTGATTCAAGGTGCTCTTTGGGATCCAATCCAATTACTCTGCATCCTGCTGAGTGGCCCCACAGACCGACGGCTCTTTCAGGGCTGAGTCTTATGGCCTGTTAATCCTCCCCTCATTAAAAGACCTTGTTCCTCTTTCCACGGGGAGAGAAAAAAAAAATAAAAACAACAAAAACCCACCAACAATCCAATAGAAAAAATCCAAACCTACACTGGCAAGTTTATGCAAGAGAGCCCCAGTGCAGAGCATAAAAGCTTGCCTTCAAGGTGTGGGCTCTCACCACTCTCAGGGGTCACCTCTGCATAAGTCAGGGGTGTCTCCTCCTGTCCCCAGACCTGGCTTACATATGAAGAAGATGGACAGGCAGCCAGCTCTTGTGCTGCTCTTGCACTGTGGCTTTATTGGCTTCTCATTAATGGTCCTGTCATTAAGCCAGAAGGAAGCTGGGTGGGAGGTTTCCCATAAAACTAAGGCCTCACAGCTAATGAACCCAGCACCCGGGGGGAAAGGACACAAGAGCAGCAGTTGTAGTTGGTCACAGAGGGCTGAGCTGGCCTTTGACAGCCTTGCAAGGACAGAGTCCCTCCTTGCTGGGAGAAGAAAAGTGAGATCAGCCTCCTCTGCCATTCACTTCTCTGGTGCCACACATGAGGGAGGGATCGAGATCTCCAGTCCAGAGGTGGTCATTCCCACATCCAGGGAGTTCTCATCAACACTTAAGGTGAAGGGGAGAGCCAGAGATCAGTCAGGTGCAACCACCTCCTAACAAATGTGCCATGTTACCTCCCTTGGGGAGATTTTGTTCCTCTCTCTTCTCCTTCCTACTGTCCTGAAGATGCAGTCACAAACCCCAGCATTTTCCCTCCAGCTGCATATGCTGTCTAAACTCTGACCAGCTGAGATTCAAATCAACCAGTCTTATTATAGCTGCTGCTACTGGTGTCCATTCTCACTAGCCCACTGATCTAGTGTACTGAAGAGCCTATTTTCTGACTGAAGGTCTGCTTATATACAAATCTTGAAGCAGGCGCCTCCATCTCACCCAGGGCAATAAGGAAATATGGTAATGCCATGAAAATACTTCATAGCTAGGATTTTAAAAAATAAATTATAATTCTGATTGTCACTGCCTATCCCCACCAGTGCATCACAGATCAGAATTTCACTGCCAGGTCCCAGGAATGTTAAAAACATTGATCATGATGGAGACAAACCTGGGAAGTTTTGGTCAAAGATAACAACAAAGCTATGCTGAGGTAGGATGGTAAAATGACAGCAGGCATTTCTCACTAAAGATAAGAAGACAAAAATGAAGAACAAAATTAGGGAAGAAACTTACTGTCTATGAGATCTACTAGGAGTCTTCACTATTTAAAGCATTTGAAAGCTGCACTGAGAAAAAAGCCTACAGGGAATATTTTGGTGCCAGAAGAGCCTGATCAGGTATTGTGGTACGATAGGTAGCACAGGGCTTGAGGAATCACAGATTTGTTCTTGTCCCTGACACCAGCTCACAGCCTTCCTGCTAGACTAAGTTCAGCACACCCTCGGGACTGCTCCCATTCCTCCTACAGCAGTATTTTGCCACATTTAGCATAGTCAGTCAGGCTCTCAGTTAGAGCTAACATAAGCATCATGACTTCTGGGGTCAGAAAAAAATATAATAATTCCTCAAAGTCTTCTCAGAATTAAGGCAGGCTCACATTTAACTTGAAAGCAACTACAGAGGTGGCCAGCCTTGCTCCAGAGCTGCAGGAGTTCCTAATTGTCATAATGATGTATACAAAAAGGAGCCACAACAATGAAGCAACTCATTTTTTATGGGGCTAAGCCAGGCACTGGTGAGTCAGGCTCTGCTCTGGCTGTGCCCTGCCAAGAACATCTCTTAACAGCACACCTGTGATGCTCTCATGCAATGGGGATCAGGCTTGTACGCAACTGGATAGGATTTCAGCAATAATAAAAGGCACAATTAGGTTTTCCAAAAATTTTGTCATAGCAGGAAATTGGAGGGTTGACTTAATGAGCATTTTCACAGTCGTTATCTGAATTTTTAAATTTTGTGTGTGTGTGTGTGTAAGATAGCAGGGAGTGAACATACTAAGCTGGAAATGACATTTTTATGTGAGGTTTTGTTTTGAATGAAGTTGTGGGGGGAAGGAAAGTGAAAAAGTTTTTTTTTTTTAATTTCTGACTTATTTTTCCACTCCCTAGCAGAAAAAAAAATCTTACCAGTCTGTCACAGGCCCCAGGGAGGTGAACTGCATGATCTAATTGGGCATTATCTCAGTCTTCTCCAATTTCTCTCTTGTCACACAGTCTGCTTTTTGACCTATGCCAAGAGAAACAACGTTGGCATGCATCCTTTTTGGCTTTGATAGAGCCTGTTTCTGCTCAGCTCTCTTCCACAAATTCTTTCTAGTTATGCCATCTCATCCGTTCACCTTGCAGTGGCACATTTAACACCATAATTACAAACCACAAGATTAGACATCAGATTCTTCTTTTCTAGCCAGTGCTGTTTGTTTCTTGTTCTTTGTACTCCCCTCACTAGGACTAGTGAAACTCAGCTAGTCTGCTTCACTTCTTGTTAGTGGTCAGGTCCATTTTTCATCCTGTCGTGTTGAACCCAGCCATCTGCAGAGAACTACTTTGCTCAAAAGCTTGGTCTCCTTCTCTGCTCACCGTTTGTCTGCCATCAGCTGATAATTCCTGCCCATCTGTTGTTTGAAATTATTTTCTCAATAATTTCTGTGAATGATTCAAATTATCTTGGTCACCTTTGTCTGGATAGAGTGTTCATGCATTCCATTTCTTTCTCTGTCAGCCTTCAGTCACATTTAAAGTCAAGTCTTGGATGATAATCTTGACATTTTTAGAACAAAATAGTTCTTTAGCTCCCACTAAATTTTGCCTACAAATGCCTTGTTTCACAAGTACTCTGGCTAGTAAACCTGTCAACAGGAACACCATCTGAGAAGACATACCTAAGAGAGAAATCCCGGGGAAATTTGTTTAAGTTTTTTGTTGGATAGTACACTGACGGAAAATGTTTTCTGGGTGATGACTGAAATCATTATAGGCCGAGTTCAGCAATGCTGCTGCAAACACAGACCTGGTCCTTTGACACACCACACAGAATACTGAGAGCTCTGGACTTGATCCAGCAAAATATTTAAGCACATGAGCAGCTTAAGAAATGAAGTACATCATTAAATATCTCACTAGATCGGGGCCAAAACATTTGGCATCTCACAAGATTGCTCCATTAAAATGATTTTCATTTTCCAAAAGGTCAATTTTTCATCCAAAGAATGTATTATGAATTACCAACCTCCTTTTTAGATGCAATTTTAAATTATTATCTAGCTTAATATCATGCCTTTAACCCTTCTGTCTTAGGGCACTTACGTAGAGGAAAGGTTCCTTTTATATGTTGTCACTCAATTACACCACAAAGCTCATTTCTTGGAAGCCCCCATGGTTGTGACCAATCTCAGCATGTTCTGGCAAGGAAGGAAAGGTGGTCTGATGGACACAAATATGCAGTGTTTGTATCAGGATGCCAAGAGGGTGGCCCAGATGTGGAGATCAGATACACGTGTATAAGGCAAACCTGCTTTCTTTACTGAGCAATTAGTTGCATTGTGGTTAGCACAGGAGGCCGTGAGATAGAGATCAAAGCCCTCTGTACTAGCTACCAGCATGAACCAAGAGTTACTGTCTCATAGACCTTCTGTTGAAATAACCACAGCAAAGACTGGGAGGGGAAACTGAGCCCTTCCAATGGGCAGAGAGAAGAGCTTTCCCATCTCTTTGTACAGAAGCAGTTACTGGGGCTAGCAGTAAGTGGGCTACAAGGCAATGGCAAGATCTCTTCCTTCCCTCTTAAAATGTCACCTCACAGGTGTATCTGCCCACTGACACCTTCAATAGGCTCTCCCTGTACCCAGCCACTGCAGACACTGAAAGTCCATGGGGGCAGGGAGATACACCAGTATCTCTCAGAAGGGATAGGTCAAGAAGAAGTCAAGTCAAGCTAGATGGCCTTTTACTGAATCCTCCCTCCTGGGGCCATAAATAGCTCTTTCCTCTGTGACCCTCGGCCTCCCATAGCCCTTCCCCACCTCCACCCCCACCTCAGCACAGGCTGCTCCTTGCCCTCTGCAGATCATTGTCTCCTTGCTAATTGTCCTGTCTAGGGGGAACAGGTCAGCAGCTTCAGGTGAGAACCGGAGAGAGCTGTTAATAAGTAAATGATAAAAGAAAAAAAGTTACAGAATGAACTTGTTTCTTGCCAGGACTTGCCTTGCAATTTGGCAACCACAACTGTCCTGTTGCTAAAAGGCTCAAGTTCTTTCTATCCCCATGAGTCAAAACTCTGACAGCAATATTAAGACTGATCATGAGGCGCCAGCTCCAGAAAGTGTGCATCTATTTGTGCAAGTTTGCTGTGCTTGCCAGCTCAGAGGCTGCCCTGATAGCCACACTTGTATTTTTGTGTCTATCTCTATGTCTGCTAAAGCAAAGTCTGGAAACAATGTGCGCTCAGACCATCTTACTGTTTAATTAATCACAGGCTCTCTGCCTGGGAAGTGCTTCAGTCTCTAGGGCAGTGCCTGGCCACAGTATGCATCACCAACCAGCCTCACTAGACAGCACGGACAAAACTTTTAGCACCACATGGGCATACCTTTCACACTTGGACACTTGCATGCTGCATCTCAGAGCCTTATCATTACCTGCAGAGGATGTTTCCTGAGGTGTAGTGGGGAGATGTGGCACTTTCCTGTGACAGCTTCTCTCAGCATGAGCCTGGTGCCACATGGGAGCCATGGTGTTACAGAACCATCAGTCACAGTCATCTGCTGCTGCCTTTAGGTGCTACAAACCACACTGAGCTCATAGGAAATCTCTTGAAGCCAAGCACAAGAGACCAAATGTTTGGACTGCTCCGTAAGCATCAGCCCCATCCCAGAGGAGACACTGCAGGAAGGAACTTTTCATGTTGGGAGACCTCGGAGCAGACTCATGCCCAGGCCTAGAAGCAGGGATCAGTCAAATTTTTCCCTGAAAATACCACCTGGGCATTCTGTGCCATGTGGCCCATAGGCACAGTTCCTGCCCCTCTCTGGGGCATAGTCACTGCTCTTGCTGCCTCTTCCCAGGAGGAGGTGCTGCAGAGTGGTGGCCGAACTCCTCCACTCCCTGGCTTTATACGCCTAACCCTGTGGGGTCTCATATTCCTTTGAAACCTGAGTTGTGTTGATAGATATATTTGCTGGGTGCCTCCCATCTCTCTTGGGTTTGGGCTGCCCTGTCTGGAGGTTCTGTGAGGGAGAGGGGTCTGGAGTTTAAGAGCGTTATTGTTACCAGAGGAAGGAATTTTTGGTCCTATAAATCAGAGGCAGGCAGCAGTAGGGCCAGCATACTTGGGCTGTGTGAACAAACTTCATTTCCTGGGAGACTGGCCTTCAATCACCCTCTGTCATACTCCACTGATCAGAGGTGGACATGAGAGGAGTTCATTAAGGTGGAAGAAAAATAATATAATAGGTCCTCCCCATGCGTGCACTATTCCCGACCCCTGGGGGTGGCAAGACACCCCTTCCTTCTGCAGAGATCCAAAACACACATGCACACACACAGAGTCACTCACCCTGAGTACGCTGGTATTCCCCTGCCTAAGCAAATTTCCTTCTAAAAATGGACACCTCAAACATAGC
Source organism: Psilopogon haemacephalus (assembly GCA_013396835.1). NCBI lineage: Eukaryota > Metazoa > Chordata > Aves > Piciformes > Megalaimidae > Psilopogon > Psilopogon haemacephalus. The sequence goes on from VWZI01022775.1 coordinate 225,883, forward strand.
CTGAGGTTTTTTCTGGCTACTTTTCAGATGAACTCAGTTCCACTGTCTGTTGACTCGCTTTGTAATTCTTGGCTGCACTCTGCCGGAGAAGAATCAGGCCCAGTGTTTGGTGCAAAAGCAATCAACAATTTTTAGAGCAAAACAGAAAGCTCAAAGCTCTCCTTGTTGATTTTGTTTCCTGGCTTTCTGGATGCAACTTTTTTTTCTTTTTTTTCTTTTTTTCTTTTTTTCTTTTTTTTTAAAGTGGAATAATCTCTTTACTGTCCTTCAGCACTACTGATTTTGAAAATGATTGGAATTAAGAAAAGGGCTAAGGATGACAAGAAGGTGAAAATAATTTTTTTTTAAATACAGTGAATGAAAAGATAAAATAAATTTTGACTAAGGGATGTGTGTTTTCCAGAATAAATTGTGTGCTAAATTGCTGTATGGAAACACAGGAAAGAGCTCTGCTAAGGCCCAAGAGACTGAGCTAGTATCTGTGATGGACTGGTGCAGTGGTGGTACCAAGTGGAATAGAAGTTCCTCAGAATTCTGAGCTGGGTTTAGCTGGCAGCATCCGTTTGTATGATTTTCACAGAAAGCATAAGTGAAAGATAGATATAATGAATTGTATAGACACCTTTAAAAAAAAATCCTTGGTAGTTCATATGTTTATCAGATATAAAGACAAAAGGGATCACAGGACTCAGGCCTAGGACTGATAGAAGATAAATTGTGTTGGTTTTGAGGTGCTGCCCAAATCCAGTTTGAGGCTAGTGGACAGCTGGTGCTCTCCTTCTCCTGTGGGGTAAATAGAGGCACCTATGGTCTAGTGAGTACCTTGCAAGCAGTCTGTATCAACGTCTTCTTGTGCTGCTGGATTCAGCTCCTGGAGAAGTTCATGAGTTTGACAAGGGAGAAGAGACCCTTGGATTGAGCATCTTGACTCTCTGCCTGTGATGTCTGGAAACATCAAATCAACCCAGAAGAAAACAAGAGAAAGCTTCTGCCTTAACTGATTCTGGAAACAGGCAAGCCTGGGGAGCGTGAAGTAGAGCAGGAGCCTCCGCTCATAACCCTGAATTTACATGGCAGAATCTCACATTCCTCAGCTTTCTGCTGTTGATGTTTGTACACATCCCAGCAGTGGGTAATCATCCACAGCAGAAGTGTTCCTTCAGCCTCTGCTAGCAAAGGAGATCTCAGAGACCCACATCCATCTTTTGGGGAAAGGAAGCAGAAAATTGGTGAGTTTGCAAGGACTGGGGGATACACTGATTCAGTGCATCCTCTACGGAGATCATGTCAAGGAAATCCCTTTCCTTATGATCTCTTTTAAGAGACATGATCTCCAGCGAAGGTAGCAAAGTACATCCATGAGCAGCTGAGATATCTTAAGCAGCAGCACACTACTGCTGATTTGAGAAATAACTCTTATATTTGTGGGTATAAATCAAGTTGTTTCTGCCTAGTATCAAAAGACTGCAACTGGATGGTTAGGCAAAACAGAGTAGTGTTTAATCATCATAGAAAATGTTTGAGGATATTCTCAAGAGGTTTCTTGTAGGGACACCTACTGCATATAAGACATAGAACTATCTGGTACCAGCACTTTCTCTAGAGACCTGGATCGGACATTTCAGGGGCACTTGATGAATAGTTGGTGAAGGATTTCACAGGCCTCACAGATGAAAGAGGTTGTTGCAAAACAAGACTGGGGTGACTTTTCCACCCTAGCTGTTCATCAGCATACAGGCTGTTTGGAAACCTGTCTTTTAATTTACTGTGTGAAATCCTTCTGAGCAGACTTTTTATACTAATATGCAAAAGGACAGAGGTGCTGTTATTAATGGATATGCATCTCTGTTGGCTTCAATGATCTTCAGCATACCTGCATTAAAGAAAATTTCTCTGAGTTTGCGAGAAATGCCAGAGAACAAAGACGAATCAACATCAAAATCTGCTGGAGTGAAAAGCAGAGGGAATAGAAAAAACAGTTAAAAAGCTAAAGCAATCTCTGCAGCAAAGAGGAGAGAGCAGCCTACAATGCACTGGGCCACATTAGCTGGGGTGAAGGGATTATGGTCAGAGATGTTCAAGGATGCTGTCAGAGGAATGTATATGATTGAGGTGTACCTTATATCCAAACACAGCTATTTGCCCCAGCCCACTCCCACTACATCAGAGCTCTGTTTGGGTCATTAGTGCTTGTTTTAATTTATTTAGCCAATTTTATTGCTGGAAACACACGGTGATTTACAACCTTTCCTGAGCGCACAGATTAATAAGCCTTCTCCTCACTTCCCCTAGAGACAATTAGCACATAGCCATGATGGGAAATGACTACAAGGAACACACAGGCAATACACCGAGAGAGCTAGACATCAGGCTGAATTCTGCCTTCAGACAAGGTCACTTGAAAGCCACCACTCATGCTCAAATCTTCACGTGGAGAGAAAAGCCACCCCTTTTTTCTGGCAAGCAGTGAGACCAAGTGTTCCTCTTGTAATACCCACACTGGCTGACCTAGCAAGAAGTATATAGGTGTTCAAGAAGTGTATATATATGTGGCATTTCAGGATATAGTTTAGTGCTAATAGTAGATGGGTTATGGTTGGACTCGATGATCTTAAAGGTCTTTTCCAACCTTAGTGATTCTGTGATTCTATCACTGGGCAGAATGCACAACAAAATAGCTTGAACAGCCCTAGGGCCACACTGGCTGCAGGTTGCAGTTTGTATGCATAGACCTCTGGGGAACTGGCATCTACTGGTCACAGAGGTTTCCTGCCTGTTATGCCATTGATTTTTTGTGTGTCCTCAAAACCCTTCTGCCTGCTTTCACGGATACCACACTTGGATAAAAGAGTGGCTTCTTACACCCTCTGATAGTGAGGTTGGCCCTATTTTAGGTGGAGGCTAGTCTAGGTATCTCCCAGAGTCTACTTCAACCTGAACTGTTCTGTGACTCTGAGACACTTGGCTCTTAACAAAACAGGACCTCAAATTGTAACTCAGTCCAAGAAAGAGTTGTAGCAACTGTCCTTAAGGCTACAGACTTGACTACCTGCTTCAGATTCAGAAATTAATAAAAATGAGTGAGAGGCAGAAAAAAACCCCAACCTCATTATCTTCCCCTTTTGATTTTGGATTTGTCTGTTATTTTATTTTCCCAAGCCACCACTGTTTTCCTCTTCCCTTTTTTTGTTTTGTGGCAGTGGCTTCTGCAGTACCATCCAATGCCTGGTGTGAATTGGGCCTTGGGGTCTGGCCAGGTCAAGACTGCTTCTTTGTGAGGGGTTTGTACTGTACTGTGGGCAGCAGGCAGCCACTGGGAACTGTAGGTGCTGCCAGCATACAAGTGCTGTAGACAGACAACAAAGCTGCCAGTATGGAGGGGTAAATTCCTGAACATGGAGGTGCATGCAAGGAAGGGAAGGGGTAAATGGATTTTCTGAAGGCCAGCAAATAAAAACCTTGCTTCTACACAGTGGAGATTACTCTGTGTCCCTATGATACTTGGTCTGTCATCCCTCTCACACTTCCAGTCAGCTCCCTCCTTTTAAGCACTTTTAAAGACTTGGATTTTAAAACAAGCACCAAGTATTCAAATTTACTCTTTCAAAATTTAAGGAAAGAGAAATGGCAAAGAAAAAAAAAAAAGTGCTGACAAGTTTCTCCCATTTCAAACTGCTGGGGTTTTGTTTCTTGGCTTACTGAAACCTCTTTTTTTTTTTTTTTTTTTCTATTTCTGAGAAACAATATTTTTGTTCTTCAAAACAGAAAAATATTCCAATTCAGAGACAGAAAAATTGAGAAAATTTTATAAAAAATGTTAGCAATCTCACAACCTTTTAATTTCCACAGGTATTTTTTAAACTATCCTTGCTGTCTGTATTCTGATGAAGGTGAACATGGTAAGCTTCACTTTACATACAGGAAAGCTGAGTCACATACACATGAATCTGAGTATTGGACTCCTGCCACTATGGGGCATCTCCTTTTTTTTTTTTTTTT